>JAVFHW010077244.1:147939-197821 GCA_032159205.1 Eurystomus glaucurus suahelicus | reverse complement strand
GCTCACATATTGCCAGCTAAAGGCAAGCTGATTGTGCTGGATCTTCAAGCTGAGATAAAAGTCACATGACTTTTTTGGGGTTTTTTTGTTTGGGTTTTGGGGTTGATTTTTTTTTTTTACAGTTTTTTTCCAGTGAAATTAATGCCTTTCATTCTGGTTTCATTACCTAAGTAACACATTTCACCATATTGCAAGTTTTTAGAGGTGAGATGGTTTTGTGGTCTGAAAGTCAGGCCGAGGCTAAAGAGCTAAAAGAGGTTTCATTTTGGAGTGATCCTGGACAAATTGCTATGCTCTAGCCCAAATGCCACATGTCTTGCTTACTCATATCTCAGCTAAAGGAATAGGGAACATAGACAAAATAAGGAATACACTCCTTATTTAGTCATTTCTTAATGCAAGGACTATAGAGGTAAATGCAGTGTCAAAACTAATTTTACTGAGCACTGTATGTATTCAAAAACTGTGAGTTGTCAGATTAAAAAAAAAATAATAAAATTGAACTGATGCTCCTTTTGGGTTGCACTTGGCTTCACGTTGTATCTTTTCTTGTTAATGCCTTCTTTACATTTTGCTTGGCATTATTTTCCACAACTGATAACATCCTTGCCTATGTGTCTAAGAAGCACAACAAATCTATCTACTTCCTCTTTTTAATTCGGTGACAAATAGAATTAATAACCCCTGCAGAATGCAGTTTTTTAAGCCTTAGAGCAATTAATCTAATGGCTGGAGCTTACACTGAAAAGGATTGATTGGAATGTGTGGAGGATAGCTTCCTCACACAGCTGCTAAGAGAGCCAACTAGGGAAGGTGCCCTCCTGGATCTGCTTCTTATGAACAGGGAAGAACTTGTGGGGGAAATGAAGGTTGGAGGCCATCTAGGGCACAGTGATCATAAGTTGATGGAGTTTTCGATCCTTGGAGAAACATGGAGAGTAAAACTGCCACCTTAGACTTCCAGAGGGCAAACTTTGACCAGAAGACTGATTGACAAAGTCCCGTGGGAGGCTGCCCTGAAGGTTATAGGAGTCCAGGAAGTCTGGACATACTTCAAGAGAGAAGCCTTAAAGGCACAGGAGCAGGCTGTCCCTGTGTGTCAAAAAACATGCAGGCACGGAAGGAGATCGGCCTGGCTAAATAGGGACTTTTGGCTGGACCTCAAGAATAAAAGGAGAGTCTATGACCTTTGGAAGAGGAGGCAGGTGTCTCATGAAGACTATAAAGATGTAGTGAAGCTACGCAAGGAGAAAATTAGGAGAACCAAAGTGCAACTAGAGCTCAACCTAGCTACAGCTGTTAAGGATAACAAAAAATGTTTCTATAAATTCATTAACAACAAAAGGAGGATTATCCTTTATTGGATGCAGAGGGAAACATAGTAACAAAGGATGAGGAAAAGGCTGAGGTACTCAATGCCTACTTCGCCTCAGTCTTTAGAAGTGGAACTAGCTGTTTCCTGGACACCCAGCCTCATAAGCCAGGAGACAGGGAGGCGAAGCAGAATGAGATCATCACAATTAAAGAGGAAGTGGTCAGTGACCTGCTACACCACTTGGATGCACACAAGTCTATGGGACCAGATGGGTTACACCCAAGGGTGCTGAAAGAGTTGGCAGTTGTCCTCGGCAAGGCACTTTCCATTGTTTACCAGAAGTCATGGCTAACTGGAGATGTCCCAAGGGACTGGAGGGTAGCAAATGTAACACCCATCTACAAGAAAGGGAGCAAGGAGGATCCAGGAAACTATAGACCTGTCAGTCTGACCTTGGTACCAGGGAAGGTCATGGAGCAGATAATCTCGAGTGCCATTACAAGCCATATAAAGGATAACCAGGTGATCAGGCATGGTCAGCATGGGTTTATGAAAGCCAGGCCCTGGCTGACAAACGAGATCTCCTTCTGTGACATGATGACCGAATATTGGACAAGGAAAAGGCTGCAGATATTGTCTACCTAGACTTTCAAAAAGCATTTGACACTGTTCCCCATAGAATTCTCATGGAAAAACTGGATACTCATGGCCTGGATGAGCATACGATCTGCTGGTTCAAGCACTGGCTGGGTGGATGGGCCCAAAGACTGGTGGTCAATGGAGTCAAATCCTGCTGGTGGCTAGTCACAAGTGGTGTTACTCAGGGCTCAGTACTGGGACCATTTTTTCTTTATAGATGATCTTGATAAGGATGTAGAGTGTATCATCAGTAAGTTTGCAGATGACACCAAGTTAAGCGTGAGTGTTGATCTGCCTGAGGACAGGGAGGCTCTACAGAGAAACTTGGATAGACTGGATCGATGGGCCACTGTTAATGGCATGAGCTTCAACAAGGCCAAGTGCCGGGTCCTGCACTTGGGCCACAACAACCCCATGCAACACCACAGGCTTGGGGAAGTGTGGCTGGAAAGCTGTCTGGCAGAAAAGGACCTGTGGGTTCTCATTGACAAGCGGCTGAATATGAGCCAGCAGTGTGCCCAGGTGTCCAAGAAAGCCAATGACATCCTGGCTTGTATTAGAAATACTGTGACCAGCAGAAGTAGGGAGGTAATCGTGCCCCTGTACTCAGCACAGGTGAGGCCACACCTTGAGTGAGTATTGTGTCCAGTTTTGGGCACCTCAATACAAGAGAGATATTGAGGTGCTGGAGCAAGTGGCAACAAAGCTGGTGAGGGGTCTGGAGAATAAATCTTATGAAGAGTGATTGAAAGAGCTGGGACTGTTTAGTTTGAGGAAGAGGAGGCTAAGGGGAGACCTCATCACTCTCTACAACTACCTGAAAGGACATTGTAGAGAGGTTGGTGTTGGTCTCTTCTCACAGGCAACTAGCAATAGAACAAGAGGGAATGGTTTCAATCTGCAACAGGGTAGGTTTAGACTGGACATTAGGAAAAAGTTTTTCACGGAAAGAGTAGTCAGATACTGGAATAGGCTGCTCAGGGAGGTGGTTGAGTCACCATCTCTGGATGTGTTTAAGGGCCATTTAGATGTGGTGTTGGGAGATATGGCTCAGGGGAGAACTTGTAGAGTAGGGTTGATGGTTGGACTTGATGATCCCAAGGGTCTTTTCCAACCTGAATGATTCTATGATTCTATGATCTGATATAAAAACAATCTAGGAGTAAATAATCATAGTTAGTTATCTGCCTAGTGAAAAAGAAAAGTCTCATTTGATGATTAAGCACATCTATGCTGCTACTGAAAGCATGACTGTAACAAGTGTACCAGGTTAGATTTAATTTAACTAGGTTGGACAGCACAGTGGTGAAACACTTCACAGCTCTGGATTCATCATGGCTAAGCATGTGTATGTGGGTATGTGTATGGTTAGCTAGCTTATGCTGAGTTCTGTGCACCATGTCTTCACTGCTACTGTTTGCCCAAAGCACTGATGTTAAACAACCATGGGAAAAAACTAAAGGTATTCCTATTATGCTTTCATTTTCAGAGTTTTGACATAACCTAAGCTTGTGCTTGAAAAGTCCTCCCAAATGTGAAAATATGTGGGCATGTTGTTTTGGAGAAAAATATTTTATACTTGAAATTCTGCACACAATTTTTTCCACTTAAGTCAATTCTTTCCTTCACATAGCATTCACACTTGCTATGACAAATCTTTTCTTTCCAGTTCTGCTGGAAGCAGCCCTTCCCCTCCTACTTCTTTCCATAAGCTTTCTCCTATAGAGTTCATGGCTTCTTTCAGTATTCCCTGTGAAAGGACATTGATTCTAAAGGGTGGTAGAAAAACTGAATCTGCAGACTGAAGAATATTGGAATTTGGTCCGAGAAGCATCAGTGGATTTATTCTTCAACCAGGTTCTGCTCATGTGTAAAGGTTTTGTGAAGGGACAATGCTGCAATGTTACCATAATGGTACCTAAGAAGGAGATGGGAAAATCCCAACAGTGTGAAACGGTGTCAAATCAAACTTTACCAAAATGAAATGTTTTAACTGACACAGTTATAGTTTTGAATAATTTCCCCTTTGAATAAGTATGAAATGATTGCTTCTATTCCAAATGAAATCAGGTTTCAAAATCCAGCTCTGCATTTTCTCCACACAGTCCCCAGGAATATGAAATTCCTCTTGTATTTTTATTTCCTCAGTCAAAAATGTCACAAAATGTAGTAGCATCATGAAGGAGAAAACCTGTTGCTGTCCAGATGAGTCCAGAAAGCACTAAGGAATCAAAGTTTCTGTTGCCATCTCTTAAACAATAGTGTGTGTAGGATGAAGTCCTTACTAAATAGATATGTAACTCAAGAAATTACTAGGTATAACAGAATGGCTGGCATCTATCTATTGCACAAGATGGAGAGCCAGAAGTGCAGATCCAGCTGTCTGGAGGCACTTATGCATGCGTTATGTTAGTGGAGTCTTAAGCCTTTCTTTTTTTTAACCCAGGCATTTTTAATGGGCCTAAAAAAATAGTGAAACCTTACTCTCTGAGCTGATACAGAGATTGGTTAGATGCTGTGGAAGACTGCATCATGTTAAAGCACATATGGTATCTTATCAGTAGATATTTCTTCTGTACATTTTGCTGAATTGATAATTACAAGATGAAGTGCAGTCTAACCCTTCTGAGATAGAGATTCAGGGATGTGATTTGGCACTGCAAGTTGAAGAGTTCCATGGATTGCAGTAGAAATCAGAGAATGAAAGGAGAAGGCTAGAGCTGCGTTTGTCTGCTTCACAGTTTGGGTTGCGGGGGAGGCATGTATGTGGTGGTGGTGCTGTTTAAATTGATTTACTGAGTTTAATTAATTGAATGCATTTTGCGTATCTTTTCATTTTACTTTTAAACTTATTAATTCAATTAATTTACTTATTTCGCAGAAGTAAATGTTGTGGTAAGAAATAAGGATCTAAGGAAAAACATGTTGTCTGCAGGGTACTTAATTTCTTCTACTTTATCCTGTATATTGCTTTTCAACAGTAACAGGTATTCCATTTCTCTTTCCAGCCTGGGTTTCTCCTGCAACATCAAATGAAATATTTGCCAAGATAAAGTGCCATGCTTGCTGTCAAGTGAGCTAGTCAGAGCAAATCACTTCATCAGTAGTCAGTTATGTATAGAATTCATATATGTGCCGCCTCTGTTTCGACTTATGTCCTGCTGGAAAGCTAATTCAGTTGCAACTATTATAGACACTAACAGTGTGTGATGTACCCCTTCTTTCCTCTTTGTATTGTGAGAATGGTTGCCCATTCTTTCAGCCACATTTTGCTTTAGAGAGGGACAAGAAGAACAGCATCTGTGATCTGACAGAAGTGTCCAATGCTTTCCTTAAAACTCTACTGTCAGATGCTGAGGTGTGCATGCTGAGCAGTTATCGGAAAGGAGAGACACCAAAGGTGTTGGACTAGTGACATTCTTTATTGCACTGCTTCTATTTATCGATACTGTGCCAGACTTCTCTTAGATACTGGCTCAGCTCTTCCCTATTGGTTACATATGCTACCATTTCCTTCTCTACTTGCTTAATTTTCTATGCCACATACTACTTCTTCCTTTCTTTTTTCCTTTCTTTCATTTTCCTGTAGGAGATGCTGAACACCATATAGCAGCAAAGATGCAAAGATTAAGAGGAAGAAAGAGTGTCTCAGAAGGCTGCTTAGTGACATGTGAAATGCATACATTGTTTATTCATTTCCCTTTATTTCTGTATACCTTAATAGCCATGCATCAGTAGATAGTACACTGAAGGTCATTTTAGAGTAAAGGCGGAATTTGAAATGTCTTTGATGTTGTCATTTTATATCTTTCTTTTGTATTATTTTCTTTAACCTCAAAGACTGTCTAGCATTTCATGTTGAATTACTTATTTGTATATTGCATATCTTTACTTATCACTCACATAAGCAGACACATTTAATGCAATGATTATCAGAGGTTTAAACATGGTATTTGTGAATACACAGTTACAATTAGTTTGAGTGCAAGTGCAATTATGTGCTACCTTAATTTTATGCAAGTACTTTTGCATGTACAGCCTTAAAATTATGGGCAGTTCTTATGTACCTGAGAATAGGATTTCTCTGTGCTGTGCCTATTTTAATTAAATATTTCTATCTTGAGGATATATAATGAAGTATGTAGCAACAAGTGTGTATTCCATCTTCAAATAAAGAGTGGAAACTCATATGTTTCCAAATTACTTTTGTATATGATTAATCACACATGAATAACACAAAACTTCTCAATGGAAATAACTCCATTTAACTTCTAGTAAAAAGAGCTTCTATGTTTCAGATAGGAGTATAGAAAGAATAGCACAAACGAGCTTAGTGAATGCCATCAGGTGTTGGACTCAGACAAGAATACAGTGGTTATACAGCATAACAGAAGTGGATGATGCATAGAAGGGGTGGTATACTGCTGTAGGTCATGCATGCTGTGACACATGTGGTTCTACACATTGAGTTGGACCAGGGCTTCACTCTTAAAGCGGGCTGTCAAGCATATAACTCATTTAAAGGTCACTGAAAGATACTATATTCAGAATTAAATTATTTAGTGGTTTTACCACAGGTTAAATTAAACAGATTTTTACAGAAAAGAAAAGGATTGTTTTCCGTATGTTTCCTTTAAAGAGACATGTGTCTTTGTGTGTGTATCTACTCTAGGAACAGGTTCACAAATATCTCCAAAATCTTGGTAATGACCTCTTCCATAGAAAAGATAATTTGAAAGTGCTTTGTCATGTTAGTTTGTTTAAAGTCTGACTGATCTTTGTCCATGGTTTTGTTTCTTCTTTTACATAGAACAAAATTTAAAGAAAGGTCAGAGCCACAGGTATGCCTTAATGCATGGATATGCACTAATCCATTACTCCTGAGGCACTGGAGGTTTAATAAGGGGGAATGGGGAGGGATTAATATTAAACAGGAATGGTGAAACAGAAGCTTTCAAAGAAACACCTAGTTTAAGGTCACTTTATTTTGTCTTGCACTAGTCATTATCAAATTGCATAGTTGCTAGTGTCTTAAGCTGTCAGTACCAGAATTAATGTCATACTAAATGTGACAGCTCTGATTCATGAGAATCGTCTGTACCTTCCTGTTATCTTTTGAGATCTTGTTCTGTTTCCAGTGTGAAATCTGAGGCATGGTGAGAGGAAGATGACCCTCCTGGAGAAGGATTCAGCAAGAGCTTTTATTCAATTGGTCTGACTGATCTTGTTTCTGAGGGTATATAATGACAGTATCACAAGTAGAGTTCTACTGAAAACTTCTGTTGTTATGTTACATATTTTATGATATTTGTCATCATATATTGCTACTGATGTTGTTTTATGGCACCTTGAAAAACATTCTTTTTTTCCTCTCATACTAATGTGTAGTAGAAGTTAATATTCAGTGAGTCTACTGTTTCAGAGTTTTCGCATAACAGAAGCATGCTGTCTATGCATTGATTTTGTATTCCTTCTAGCCGATCCTAATGAATGCTCCAGATCTGTTCTCTGCAATGGGATCAGTTCTACAGGTTCATTGACTTTGAAAAGACTCCCACCAATGGAGAGCAAGCCCTGTGTTCAAGACGTTTCTGGTTGTGATATGCCAAAATCTTACACCACTGACAAAAATCTATTTATCCACGATCTTGTAAACCTATAAAGGGATGTTCAAGGCATTTAGGATTTCTCAGTTGTCTAGGTGCTTTTACTGAAATAAGGCTAATGGTGGAGAGCTTCTATCTTGCTATGATTTCAGGAGTCCTTACTGCTTTTTAATGTGACACTACAACCTGCTGGGACATGTGATCTATGTCTCAAACTATGGGCAGAGGAGAAGGTTCAGTCATTCATTTACAATTAGTTTTGGCCACAAGCTGTAAAGCAGACCTCAGTCATGAGCTTCAAAAGGAACAAGCAGGTGTGTTTGTGCTGACTTTTACCAAAGCTGATTGTAGAGCAGCAGCACTCAGAGCTGGGGTAGTGTGCATTTCCCACCTTTCAAAGACCTCATGGATTCAGCTGAGGTACACAGATCCATAAAATCTGGGTATTATGTAAAAAAAACACAAGGCTTATTTTGCCTCTTCAGTTGTTTACTCTGCTGGTTTTTTGAGAAGAGTCTGTTTAGACACTTCAACATTTCCCTACTGGGCCTGGCCAAATTTTAGAATTGAGGATGCTTAAAAAATGAAAATTAATAGGGAATAAAAGTTAACTACACTTTTCCAGATCTTGGATATGATTAATTTTGAATCTGGATCATAGGGTAGGGGAATTATTCTAGCCAGGATTGCCTGTCCTTTAATATACCTTTACATAAATTTATAGAGTTATAGCTTGTAACAGTGGGATACTCTTTTTGCCTTCCTTTCTCTTCTTAACAGAATATTAACTCCCCATCTGTAGGTCTTTTCTGTATTTTAAAAAACTGTGCACAGAGATTTCACTCCTTCATATAAATTATTACTACATAGATGTCACTCTAGCCGACATCAGTGACATAGCGTCAGTGTAAAACTTGAGCAAGGAAGGAGTTAGACATCTTTCCTGTGCTAAAGAGAAATCTTCACTCTCTTTTACACAGTAAAAGGCCTGTGCTACCTCACTGGTATTCCCAAAGCCTTCTGCATGACCACATTTTTATAAGATATATTCTTAACCAGGCTTCTATTGTACTTAGAAAAAAAAATCATAAAGTTGATCTGAATGGAAAATAAAGTTGAGTAGAATTAGCCTTCCATTAATGACTTTGCTGTATGGCTGCTGTGACTTCAGTAAACTAATTCTGCTCAGATTTGTAGCTGAGATGTGACTTTATGTGTCAGTATTCTCTGATGCAGCTTTCAGATTTTATGTTCCAGTTTATCCCTTATCACTGTCTTAATTCTTAACCCTACACAGGGACCAACTAGCACTGTTTAACTCAGAAAGCCTAATTAACTGTGTCAACCCAAAGGTGATGCTTATGACTTGTTGGAAGTGTTAGATGACAAGGGTATACACTCTGTCACTAAATATAAAAGCTTGAGGAACTGTCTCCTTTCAGAACACTGCTTCCCATGTAATAAAGAGCAGGATTTGTGTTGGAAGAGGAGGCAAAAAAGCCTGTTCACATTTCATGTTTTACATTTTACAGTGTTTCTTTGAAGTTGGACTAAGGAAATGTTTCTTTGATCCCACCAACCCAAATACCTTAATGCAAAAAACAAAGCACAACTAGGGAAATTTATAATACCTTACAGTATCTTCAACCTGATTTATTTAGTGCATTGGAGAAAAAGCTCATTTATTCACAGGAAGAGGATTTGCCTTCGAGATTCCTGGCATTTTCATGGCTACCCTCAAAACATTTATCATTTGAAAATATCACTATGAAATTAGCCCAGCTGGCAAAGATTTAATTGGTGTTGCATATATGCAAAACAGCTTATTGAATTGCTGAGGGGAATTCTCTCATGAGTAAATCTTTTTCTCTCTCTGAATAATGTTACAACTTAGAGATTTCAGTTCACCTTCAGCTTTTGCAGTCATTTCCAGTACACAATAGGAAAGTGGACACTGCACTCAGCAGGTGGGAATATGGCATGGATGCCGTGCTTGTGTTCATGTCAGAGTTCTTCTCTCAACAACTGCTCTTCAAAAGGGAATCTATGAGAATATGTTTACACCAAGCTGAGAAAGAGGATTCTGCTAGGAGTCCTGGGAGCAGTTTGCCTGGGAAGGCATTTTGGTAACTTGGAGTCTCTCAGAGGCAGTCATTGCAAGTACAGAAGGTTTTGGAGAAAAGAGGTGTCATGAGATCCTTGGATGACATCATATGGCCAAATCGAAAAGAGATCTTAGAGTGATGAAGGAAATGAGGCAATGGCTGAGATATGGAATCTTCATGTAAAGTGATTCCCACGCTGGTAAACATGAATTATGTAGTTGTAAACTCTGGGGGAAATCCAGAATCTCAGCAGTCTCAGATTTCACCATAAGTGAGACAAAGTAACAATACGCCCAGGAAGTCAAACCGAAGATAACGTTTAGGTTGCAATCAGTCAAGCTCAATCCAATGTGTGGGTTTGGGCTTTGTGTTCAACAGTTCAGTGATAGTACAGTGTTTTGATATGCTCCCTCTGCTCATAACCCATCAGAGTTGTTGGACTGTCCTAACAGAGGCATTATTTTTTCCCTCTTCCCCTCTTCAGGGTGCCTTTCCAAATGCTCTAGTTTAGACCTGATCCAGCCTCTCTGTCTCCCTGGCCCTGGGCATGCCAGCTCCTTGCGGAACAGCATACTGCTCTGATTATATGCAGATGCTTTTTTATGCCAGGAGTCCCCCTTATGTAGAAAGACTCCTTTCCGAAATATTCAGACAAACATAAACTTACTCCTTTGACAGACGGCAGACATCTAGAAAGTAGTGAACATGGCACTTGCAGATAAAACTGCAGTTTGTATTTCATGGAAATGCTTGTATTTCCCCAATGCCTACCAATGTCAGTCAGAGATATTTAGTTAGTAAACTGTAAAAAGAATCCCCCTAAGTTCCACTGAAGTATTCAGTGCTTCCGTTACATATAAACAAGGTATTTCAAGGAATAGCCAGAGTTGACGGGAAGTCCAGCTTCTAATGGGTTTCCAATTCATACCACTGTAATCAAGAAATGTAATTTAATATCCACAAATAAAAATCATCTGATACATGCAGATGTCATTTCTGAGCTTACTCCACAATGACAAATGGACATAGAGTTGTAGAGAGTATGCTGAAGTGTACTAGTGGGTGGTGATTCATTACTAATTGTCTCAGAACTATTTGTTATCAAATGATTCACTCTTGAAAGGAAAATATGCTACAAGAAGATATTTGTTTTTTCTATTTTTTTCCTGTTTGATGTAAAATAGTCACAGATTAACCCAACTCCAAATGCAAATAGAATAAATATTCCAGGACCAGTGGTATATAGTTTTAATTTCATTTTATCAAAACCATAAAGAGATTGAAATAAAAAATATATTTCAAGCCTATAATGCTATACTATACAATAAAACTGCATTCACCTATAAATCAACTGTATTTGGTAGCTCATAAGTAAATACTGCTTTAATCATTGCATTTCTTACTTCAGTAAGGCAATTTTGCACCTATATATATTGATACCAACAGCTAGCGAACATATCTATCACAAAAATACAACACCAGAAATTCCATTTTATGGGAAAATTATACTTGTTCTCATTATCTTTAAACTGGACAACATTGTCATCAGTATACATTCAATCCTGCTATAACCATCATACTTAAAAATGTTTTCCTACTAGTCATAAAGCATCGGTGCTACTGAAAGTAAAATGAAAAGTTACATGAAAGAACCACAAATACTCTACCTCAAAACTAACATTTCTATAATGATGCCATATGTCTACACTCTCTGTTCTTTCTAGAGAAAAAAAATAATAATTAAGATTTATATAGTATTTTAATCTTGCAGTATAAGGAAGAAAAATAGCTAGAAGTCTTCAGCTAGAATGATCCAGTTTGTGAAACTACTTAAAAATACAGAAGAATGACTAAAATTAATTAGGCTGGGTGATTATTTTCTATAAATCTGCTCTAAAGTCCTTGCATCTGCTCAGCAAGAGCCACTTTATTTATTTTTAATGAGTTTTCCTTGGCTTGTATCTCCTAGCATGCAATTTTTAATAGTTCTTTTATAGAAGAGTTTCCAGATTTGCTACATCTTCTGAGTTTGTTCATGTTTGTAAAGGATAATTAATTATGATGATTGACACTGAAACAAGGTACCACATGGTTTAAGAGCTGAGAGAAGCATAAGGAGAGAAAACATTAACTTCTAATTTTTTTTTAGGTAATTTTCATTGATTTTATGCAAGATTTTAATGTGAATTTCTATCCAAAATGTTTCAAAACAATCCTTTCTATTTATAGATATTTCTAGTTTTCATGTTCCGCTTTCTTCTTTGCACATTTTGCTTTATTTTTTTTCTTTTTTCTTGCAACAGAGGAAGAAGTTGATTTTTTTTTTTTCCCGATTTAATTAATAAATAACACTCTGAGACGAGAAATATCATTTCCTTGTGTTCTGAAGTACAGAGCACCGGGGCATTAGGTGCTTCAAGGAAGAACAGGGACATTTTTTAAATTTAGAGCTGCAGGTCAGAGGGCACACATGCTCTACAGAAGGGGAAGGATTAGGGAAAGAGTGGGAAACAAAGTAGAGGCAGAAGAGGTCAGTAGTTTGGTTTAGGAGGAGGGCTTGCAACAGGGCCAACCCAGCAATTTTCCTGCCAGTGTCATGGGAAACTCCAGGTGGCACCAGCTGGGACATCACGCCAAGATCTGGGGAAGTCTTGCAGTGGCAGTGGGTATCTACTCAAAAAAGGACTCTGTGCACTGCCTCAGACTGAGGAACTCCGCACAAAACTTTTAACTTCAGTGGTATTCATTAATTCCAGAATTATGGAGTTTTCTTACTTTGTTTTTTTTGTAAAAACTCACTAGGTAGAAAAGAAAATTATGAAATAGTTGCTAAGAGGCAAAAAACCCTCAGCTACCTGATGAAACTGAACAGAGGAGGAAAAGATGTCATTTTGCAAATGAAAATGATGCCAAAACACAGAGTCCAGTATTGCCTTTTTGTAATACGTATCTTCATCAAACTTCTAAAATCTTGATGGCTCTTTTAGCAAGTGGACACCAGCAACCTAATTCTGAACTGATAGTAAAATCAAACAGTAAAAAGGGACAGATTTTTCTCAAGCTGGCACTGGCTTTGGTAGACATCCTGCATACAAAAAAACCAACCAACCAAACAACATATTTCAGTCAATTAGTTAGTTTGGCTAAGAGTTAGTAAAAAAAAGGCTGGGTTTTGCTGGTTTTTTTGGTTGTTTGTTGTTTGTTTTGGTTTTTTTTTTTTAATTGCAAGAGAAACAGTTTACTAGCTGGTGATCTTGTATCACTATGGTTGCAAGATTTCCCAGCCTCCCAAGTTAAAGATAGCAGCTGTTTCACCACTTGGGCTGTTTAAAATGTCATTCCTTGGTATTGCATGTAGTGTAAAGAAGAACAGTAGAAACGCTGTTCCCTGCAGAGTAGCTACTACATAAAACATCTTTGTTTCACAACCTTAATACCTTGTAACAGCAAAGAATAAAACAGCACTTAAAAAAGAAGGAACCTGTATGTTCCATTTCACCAACCATTTCCGCCCTCCATAAAGCAGTGAAAGGTTTTTGATGTAGCAATTTAGCCTAGTGCACGAGAACAGGATGTTATTCATTCCAGCTAAAATGGAGCCCTCTGACAGATTTCTAATGTATGCAAAATGAATGTGTTCTCCTTCTTATCAAACCTGAAGGCAACATTTCACTTGTAAAAGGATGTGGAATCAAAAGTGAGTGAAATAAATTTGAAACCAAAGAATTTCATATGGTATAAAATAATATAGAGTATTTGATTCCGCTAAGTTTTACATATAGTTGAACTACTTTGTTAACAGAATTTGTTAATAGATTATGTTTATTGTTGTAGACAGTAATTTATTCACTCTTTATCATTTTAAGGATTTATTTATTTTTCTGGCAGCAAGATGTTAAGTGTTTCTAACAGAGTCAGCACAGCAAGGGTACAAAGTGGCATTTATTTTCAGGTCAAGATAGTGTTGTTTTCTCTAGATGATGAAGATTCTATACATTATGTTACCACAGCAGCTTAGCTGGAGCTATTTGCTCTTTTCAAGTTTAAAGTTGATGACTTCCTAATGACACATCATAAGGTTGCCCCACTAGCTCTGCTGTCAAAAGCGGAGCTTTTATTCTCCCTGCCTCAAGAAGAGTATCTCTGTGGCAGTTCAGAAAAGCACAACAGAATGAACAACAATGGACAGAAAGGAACAGAGTAGGCTCTCAGTCATATTAAAAAAAGAAAGTGCTCAGGAGCTGAGGTTGTGCTCTGTAGAGAAGTTGTAATGACATGACATACGTCGAAGTGATTGTCCTGTCTATTTCTGCTACTCACAAGCTTTGTGTTCACTTGAGTTCATTAAGTATACCTGGGTAAAATACCTCGCAAACTTCCATGACACAGTCAGAATAATTTTTCTGTTTCTTGTCTCATACTTTGTGTAAATGTCCTGGTGTAGAACAGGGTTCACTTCAGCTACAAATTGATACTTACACTGCAATTTTAAATTAGGTTCTTTAATACCACAAAAGCATTAGACAGAGAGTTTTGCATAAAGATAATGCATGGAAAGTTTTGCTCTGAGAAATTCTCTCCTTTATTTTCTTTGGAAGAAAAGAATTGTTTTAAGACTTACAAGATTTTGGGCACACAAAATATTGCTTCAGTTTGAAATCAGCCCTGGAAACAGGTTGTTTGGTTTGAATGACCATAAGCCTGTGCAGTTCTTCCCTTAACTCTGAATTAGACAAATAACACTAAATTTATGACATTCTCCTGCTTTGTCTAGATAAACTGCTGTTAATTCTAAGGGGCAGATCAAAATCCAGTGGAAATTGATACTGTGCTCTTCAACTGTTTTCGGGGTTTTTTTTCTTCCATCTGAAAACTTCTTACTTCTATAAAAATAAATGACTGTAAAAAGAGAGAAAAATAACAAGAGAAGCTTTATTTAGAAATCATATAAATTCCTAGTTATATTCTTGCAATTTTACGTTCATCTATTCATTATTTCTTTGGTTTACTTAAGCAGAGATTTAGAGTGCTTCTTTCGCACTTAATTATGCTAACTTCTTCCCCTATGGAATGGAAATATCTAGCTGCATTTCATTACACAGTCTCATTAAACAATGAAATATTTAACAATAGTATTTCTTTACTTGGTGGCAGAGGACTTAAACAATAGTAATTTTGCACAAGATTGTCTGATTGTTGTATTTGGCTACATCCCTTTATTTGTCTTTTTTACCCTGTTCCTACTATAGTATTGGCTGGTTTGGACAACATATTTGTTAAATGAATGGTGCATATGTAAAAATATAGCATCTTGTTCACCAAGCTGTTGTATTCCCCTAACATTGCTGCCTCAGTAAAAACCATATCATGTTGCTGGACTCCTGTCTCCAGTAATTTTTTTTTTTTTTTTTTTTTTTTTGTGAATGTAGCCAACAGCATGCAAACATGGATATACAATTTTCATTGCTGTTGATAGGGACCTTAACACAAAGGCTAAATATTTAGATTCAGCTGTTTAGGGGAGGATATGTTTTAATGAGTACGAGAATTTAACAGGGTGGTTGGTTGGGGTTTTTTTGAGTCCATATTTTATGATGGCTATCATTTCCAAAAAGCAGTTTAAGAATAGTTAAAATTGGATTCATACATTAAGAGTATGTAGTCAGTCAATACTAAGATGTGTACATAACTAGAATCATAGGGTTAACTAAAAAGATCCCATTTCCCTCTCATGCTGTTGTTGGCCTAAATATATATTATCTGCGTATCTGTTTTAGGTTTTTTTCATTCAGTTATACAACATACAAGTTTTTAGAGACTAATAGCAAGTAATTCTGTTAGGTAAGAGCTCATCAGTTGGAAGCAATGGGGTAAGAAAAATTCTGTCTGCAACAATCAATGGATGATTGTGAGAGACTGATGGGGAAAATGTAGACTTTACTATGTGTAAATAATTAGATTTGGGTAGATAAAAGGAAATTAAAACTGTTGCATTAAATGCTGGTGAGACTCCTTTGGGTACGATGTACAGTTCTAACAAACCATATTTTAGAAAGAAACTTCTCAGTAGTACATTAGGCCAGTTACTGAATAGCAGAAAATTAACCCATCCATATCACTTTGCTGGCTCGATGGCACTTTTGTGTGGAAAGGCCAAGCAGGTTGAAATCCCTGGCAGACTCTGAACTCTTGGCTGTGTCTGGGAGCAGACTGTATGGGGGATTCCCTGGCATCTTCAAAGCACTACCTGCTTTCAGGATCTTGGCTCCTGGGGCTACAGAGGGCTATCTGGAAGTTCTGAGTGATGTGGAGCCTTCTTGTAGAACTGGAAGACTTGAGTTCCTGGGACAGTTTCCTTACTAGGGTAGTTCCCTCAGCTGGATTTCAAAAAACACAAAAATTAAGAATTTTCTGCCAAATTGGATCAAATAAAATTGCAAAATAATGAAATAAATGCATTGTAAATGAGAAGCCCCACATTTTATCTAATTCTATCTCTAGGAAGAGTATTTTAATGGATGGGTTATACCACTGCTAGATGAAATTCAATTTCTGTTTTTCTAGTGAGCTGTTACAGATTGCAGATAGAGAAAGGAATGCTCTGTTTAACAATGAGAGCCATTAAACTTGCAAAACATTCTAACCCAAATATTCTAACAAAATGTGAAATGTATGTGCCAACAACACAATCTAATTGGGCAAAATCGACCCCTGTAAGCAATTTTGTAATTAAACTGAGGGCAGTGATAGTCCAGGTTTACAATTATAGAGCATTACAGCAAGTTACCCCATTCAGAGCAAGTATGGGGAAAAACAGCATTATTTGAAAAGAAAGAAAAAGCTGTGCATTGGATTTAATCTTGAATATTTTTATATGTATTTTCAGGCATTGGGCTGGGCTCCAAGTGCAATTTAAGAGACTCTAAAAATTATATGCTTAGTAAATGTTGTTCTCTTCTACATAGTGTGTCTTGCTCTGAATTCTGTGCTGAAAATAAACCATCCAACTGTCAGGAGGTAAAAAAAGCACTTACAAGATGTGAGATCACTCTCCTATGAAAACTCCACACAGACATAAAAATAATGTACTCTTTGAGGCAACTGCAATGGCACAAGTTGTGAATATCAGAATAACTAAAGATACATTTTAATGAAGAGTGAGACAGTATAGTTCTTTCTAGCACTGAAAAGAGGTTTTTAATTTAAAGCCCAAGTAACCACTTCCATGATTTATAGCCTAAATCCAGTTTGTGTGAGCCAAGCCAAGTAACTTGGAAGAGTACTCTATTATTAAAACTGAAGGAAGCATTGCTTTGTCATACATACCTGTGTGCATTAATCAATGTTGTCCTGCTTAGTCCAGTGGGTGAACCTTCATTGCCCTGCAGCTGCCTTTGAGAGCACCGTATTTCTTGGCTACTCAGTACATCATGCCACTGGAGCATACCTAAAACACACAGCTTAGCTGGCACGTTATGAAGGGCAGACTGTGCCTGACCAACCTGACTTCCCTCTCTGGTGAGTTAGCTGACTCCATCAATGGATGAAAAGCAGATATTTTTTATCTTTACTTTAGCCAGGCTTTCAGATTGGTCTCTCATAACATCCTCATACACAAGTTGGGGAGGTGCAGACTGGATGAGTGCACTACTAGGTGGGTTAAAAACTGGCTAGATGGTCATGCTCAAAGGACAGTGCCAACAGTTGGAATGCCAATTTCTAGTGGCATTCCTCTGGGACCAGTCCTGAAATAATACTGTTTAATGTCTTTAACAACTCACATGATGGGATGTAGCTCCTTGGCAAGTCAACAAATGAGACTAAGCTACTGAGAGTGGTTGATGAGATGAAGAGTAGTGCTACTCAAAGGGACCTCAATAATCTGGAGAAATAGGCAGACAGAAAACTCACAGAATTCAACAAGGCACATATGGAGTCATGCCCAAGGGACAGATGACCTCAACACTCCAGGATGACTGCTGGAAAGTGACTTTAAAGAAAAAGTTGTGAGGGTTCTACTGGATAACAAGTTGGATATGAGGCAGTGATTTACCTTTGCAGCAGTGAAGGTTAAATGCATACTGGGCTGCATAGGTAAAGTGTAGGAAGCAGGTTTAAGGAAGTAATTATTTTCCTCTATTTACTATTCTTAAGCACTCAACTGGAGTATTATGCAGAGTTTTTGGTCTCCCAGTACAAACAAGACATTGACAAACTGCAAGATGTCCATCAAGATGGCTGGAGACCTGCAGGACAGGAGTTACTAGGAGAGGCAGAGGGAACTGAGTTTCTTCAGTTTTAAGAAGAGATAGGTGATGGGGTTATCTCACTGTCTTCATCTACTATATGGGAGGGTGTAAAGCCAGACTTACCAGGAGGCAGCAGAACACAGTGACAGGCCTAAGTTGCAGCACGTGCATTTCCAGTCATATACTAGAAACAAAAAACCCAAATTACTCACTGTGCCAGGTGCCACTGGGGAGCTTCTAACCTAAGAGATGTGGAGAATTTGACTGAAAAAGGTTTTAAGGAGGCATGATATATCTTTGAAATATTCTTTGCTTTTAGCAGGAGGTGGGACTGGATGACCTCCAAAAGTGCCTTCCAGCACATGTTTTCTGTGATTTTCCATCACAGCACCCCAAACCACACTCCTGGAATTACAGACAGTGGCTCCCTGTATGGACCAAAATTTTGGTGGTATCAGCATTTCCCCCTCTTCACCCACCATCTCCATCTCACTGACTTGCATAGCCCATGTGCTGTTTACCACTTGCCTGTTGCTGCCTACTTCAGCACTGCAACTGCAACCAGCTGCTCCTATCAGACAAGATCTGGTTTTCATGTACAGACAGGACCATAAATGAAATTATTTCATCCTTTGACAAGTTCCATATACAGATGAAGCCATTACCAGCCCAGCATATCATTGTCCTCTTGGACTTCATAGAGGATACCCATTTCTGAGTAGAGCCTTGTGCAACTATGTCAACTTCCAGGATTAAAAACAAAAAGCTCTGAAGATGTAAGTCTTCTTTTGCCTGTATATTGTACCTTGCTTTGCAGTTGCCTGTTTACTTGCTCTTTTCTCTTAGCCCTAATTGACTTTTCTAGGCTCCTCCCTTTCCTCTATTGTCAAGACGTACAGAAGGGCAGGTTGTGCATGACCCAGGCAGCTTGCACAGAGTTAGCGTGCTCTCAGGTTAAGTATGTAAGTGCACCTCAGAAAAACAGCCCAAAGTAGCTTACCTTCAGGTATCACCTTTATGTGGAGATAAAACGCTTGTGGTACCACAGTCCACCTAGATCTGGAGCATGACTGTAATTTTCTTTTGTCTTTTATCTGTTTCCTGGTAAAATCAAGTTCAGTGTTCAGAACACTAGCACAGTAGCTACATTATATCAATAAAAGTTCTTCTTCTGTTACAAATTTTCTGTTTTACCTGGTCCTCTGCCCTTCATAGCTGTTTGTGGGGAAGGGTGATAGGACTTATCTACCCTGTTTACCTGTGATATAAATGGCTAAATATGAGAGAGATACTTCAGTAACATGCAAGGTATATTACTTTGGTATATATGAACTCACTTTTTTTGCTAAATGATGCTTACTAGTTTGTTTTGGAGTTTGGGGGTTTTTTTGTTTTGTTTTTGTTTTTGTTTTTTTTTTTTATAAATATATGAAGTTTGATTTTAGAGTCTTTATTATCTCTTCTCAGAATTTAATCAAAAGCTTGTGCTTCTTCACTACAGATTAATTCTCAGATCTCTGTTCTAGACATTTAGAGAAGAAGATTATATATAACATGAAAAAATAAACAGTAACATAGGGAAAAGATGTAACACCCCACGCCTCCCCCTTCTCCCTGCCAATACTGTCCTATAAAGCTGTAGTTTTTACCTGAAAAGCGCTATGTTTCTGATGTGTTTTCCTATCTTGTTAGATTGCTTTAGTTGGTAACTCTAGCATAAAGCTTATGGTCTTCTGGTGATTCAACACTAGAGGTCTACTGGCAATAGTAATTACACTCTTCCAAATTATATGTCAAAATCCCTACCTACATTACCGTAGTTTTAAGGCTGTCCCTGGACATTCAACAGTATGAATGAATTGTACTGTCACATATGCTAGCATATTTTAATCTCAAAGACCTTTAAGAGGAAAAAATGATCTGAAACATATAAAAAGTTATATTTATTAAAGATGGAGTTGAATTATTTGTTTCAAAAAAGAAACTAGCATCTCTATTAAGCATGGCGAACTAAGTTAGTCTGCAGTATGGGAAAATCTAAGCTAAGATGATTTGTCACTGTGGGGTTTACAGTATTTTTATAGAAGTAATCTGAAGTAAGGCAGAAAGTCACCCATTTCAAACGTTAAAAGGACTTTGTTAGGCTAGACTTGAAGCAGTGGTAGAAGCAAAGATTGTAAATTTAAAATCTTTTAAGTTCATCTGTCATAACAACTTTTAAACATACTTATTGGTGCATACAGAATAGTATTATTAATCAAAAATAGTTGTCCTGTTTTCTTCTTCATTTTATGTAAAATCCTGCAGTCTGTAATCATCAACAATCTGGGATTATAACTATGTTGGATTATCCAACAGGCTAACTGGGTATAGAAATTAATTTTGCTATGAGATTCTTATGTCTCATTTAGAATGATGTTGTTAAGAAGACCACATGAATTAGTTAGTATTATTGGAAAAATGGAAATGAAATTTTGTCTTTTACTAAATTATTGCTCATATTTAAGGATTGAAAACTTTCAGTCTGATCCTTCAAGCATAGCAGGATACTGTACACCTTAGTGAACTTCTAATGAGTTGGCTCATTTTCAGATTTTTAGACACAAATATATCTGATTTTAGTACAGCAATTGATCTCTAGGATATCCTTATTCATTCTAATAATCTTGATTATATATTAATTTATTCATCATAAAATTAATATTTTGCAAGTACCGTCTAAAAGAAATGTTCCCTTTGCATTTCTTCATATTGTTAATTTGCTCTTGATTTTAAAATTTGTAGTTAATGGAGAACACCATCAAGACGCTGGCAGAAAAGCAGCAAACCAGTACAACCCATCTTGAGAAAACAAACCAAACATTTTCTGTGAAAATTGCAAAGTGCTGCTAAGAGTTTTCTAGATGCTCAGATGAAGTGAAAAAAATTTAGGAAAATTCACAGTAATAACTAAAGGTACTGATCAGATCCACTCTCATTGATGAAAAGATCTTACATATGGCAACAACATATGTTTCCAATATTTGCTTTTATATTTGTGGTAAGATTTCTACACACAATTTCCTGTGTGAAGTTGTTTCTGAAATTAATCACGAAACTTTATATCCCTGACAACTTGAGTGTGCGTCAATTGACTAAGGAACAAGACTTGCATGCTTAGTAATATAACAAGGCAACGGTGAAAGTTACAGATGTTGCACTGCAGGTCACGGTTTCATGTCATCTCCATCACCACCATCAATTGCTTTACTGTGTTATTTATGGCAAAGAAAATATTTTAAGTGACTGCCTGCTCTGCCACACAGAAATTGCTGCTGCTGCCTTCCAAGAACAACAGGCACCACTTTTTTGCCTTGGACATAGGAATCACAGGCACAAATTAAAAGGATGATATTAGTAACAATTGTATTCTCTCAGATCATCTCAACCAATTAAAAACAGTTGGGTAAAAATAAATCTGTTAGGTGGGTCATAACATTTATGATCACACAGTATATTTCCCGAGGATTTTGGAATAGCTAACTGGATGTCCTTGGGTGTTCATACTCCCTTTCTGTGTGATACAGCAGATTTCAGATTTATTGTATCTTTTTCCTAACGTTTAGCATTACGCTTTGCTGCCCACAACATTCTGCATATGTCAGATGTTGTCAGCTCTCCACTTGATTTGATCGCATGTGATTGAATAGGACATGACTTTAAGTGATAGTGTTTTTCAGACAAAGTTTTTATAAATGTATTTCTTCATCTGCTAATAAGTGGACTCTTAGAAAATAACTAGATAGAAAGCTTTCACATGTTGTGAATACCTTAAACATCATTTCTGGTGCAGCTGCCTCTCTTTTCCCCTTCTTCCCTGAAGACATTATCATCCATAGCTCAGGCTGTGTGATGGTTTCCCAGCTGAAGTCACTGTAAAGACTCTTGTATCAGAGCCATGGCTACTTCCTGCTCCAGCAAGTACATGCTGTCCTGGTAATGTCTGCAGACATCCCTCAACTTCTCACCTTCCTTTGGCCATGTTCTCAAGATCAGTCATATCCTATTGAGGATATCTGGATAGCAACTGACTCACAGACCAACACTTTTCCTAAACTTTTCCTAAATTTTTAAGAGCAGTTGTCCCTTACATGGAGAAACTCTTAGACTCTCAAGTGAAATCTGGCACTCACTGTACGATGCCTTGGCTTCCTATTCAATACATCCCCAGAAAATTAGAAGGAGTTCAGGCAGGAGCCCTCACAACAGGAATACTGGCTTTATCTCAAGACTGTGAAGGAAATCTGCCAAGTACCACCACTGACCAGTGGAAGTAGGTCAGTGTTAAACAACACAAATACTTCCTTTTTACCAAGGTTGGGGTGGTGGGATATGTGTTGTATTCCTAACATGAAATGGGGATCTGTATGTGAATCTGTGTCAAAACTAGTATTTTAAAGGGTTTCAACACACCGTTCTTCCAACAGTAGTGTATATTCTGTCACTGAGAATATTCCCAGAAGACTGTATTATTGACATGGGTAATTCACCCCATATGCAAATGACTTGGTTCCATATGGTGGGACATGTCAACTACACACCATGCTGGGCAGACAGAAGAATCTAAATTTAGGAAGACAATTTATCTAGTCATTTACAATTACCCCATCTATAATTTGACCCTAGCTAATCAGTGCAAATATCTCATTTTCTGTTCAGTGTCATAGGACTTGGCATTTCATTTCTGATTTTCTGAAATATTTTTTTTGCATATTATCTTGAAAACCGTTCTGGCAATACTACCGTGCTGCATCAGAGAAAGAACATGAAACCCACATTAACATAGGCAGAAGATTGCTACCTAAGTTATCAATATTGTTCTTGATTATCGCTTAATGACCTTTACAAAAATATTTATTAAATAACTCCTCGGTTACTTTTAAAATACATTATAGATTTTTTTTTTCCTAAATACTCAAAAAATACTGTTTTAGAAGAGTTGTATCTGGATTCTATATTGTTTTGCTGTCTGAATCATTGACCAGAAAGTCTGACTAAAATAATAGGTTTGATTTATACTTGAAGGTGACATCTCAAGCAGTAGTTATTTCAGCAAAGTCAGGTATTACTAAACTTGAGCCATGCAATTCCTTTTTTTCAGACACTCAAGTAGCAGTGAATAAAAAAGCAAGAACCTTTGAATTCTGAGAGAAGGCTCTGCACATTAATTTTCCTGACCCTGAGTTCTGCAAATCCTGGGAATCGTGGTACAGCTCTTGCTTTCTTCTGGAACCTTAGACAGTATATTTAAATCTGTAAATAAAGAATCATAATTCTAATAGAAACATTACTTTTTCATGGCAAGATGACTTTCAAAGATGCTACATAATTGCATTTAATAGACCAATGTAATTAAATATAGGCCACAGAAAACAAATTTTAATAGGAACAGATAACAAATTTATGTAGTCTAGCTTTTATCACTCTCTCTAAAGAAAAAATAAAAATTCACAAAATTGACAGACTTTAATCTGCAATATTATATGCTGCATTGTTTAGTATAGTCTCCGGTGGAATAGTATACATCTGAAACTATCATGTTATGCATTTGAATGCACATAGTAATTCAAAATGGAAGACCTGTATAGTGCTGAACCATACCACCTTGCATTTAAGATTTGCACATTTCAAGTTCATTAAGAACTTTTCTTTGAAGGAGAGAAAAAAGATCCAGTGTAAAACAAGCCAGTTAAATCAAATCTTTATTTTCACAGTCAGCAGAATTAAAACATTTTTTAAAATATAAGTATCTTCAAATTTCCTTGAGATGTTCCCTGTGGTATATTTCCCTTTCCCAGAATGTTTTGAAGCTGGAAAGGAACAAAATTATAAACAAAAAATACTTTGAGAAAAATCTAAGCCGCTCAGTTATCAAACATCTTGACAGATAATAAACTCTCTAGATAGGGTATTTGGTTATTTTTTCTGGGTTGAGTTTTTTTCAACAGATCTATCATGACTCATCTCCATTTGAAAATTCTTGCTGTAGTAGTCATGTTGTCCATATGACATTAAAGTAATTTATAGAATACTAAGATTCTTATTTGACCATGCTTCAGATTTCTCACAAATTTGCCATCATTCCTGCTTGCAAACACACTTCTGTTCCACAAAATTACTAATGCCAGCCTGTTTTCCTCATATCTGGAAATACAAAAGATAACAAAGAAATTATTAAAAGTAATCCTATGCTTAATATAAGCCAGATACACTTCTTCTCTGTGCAGATGATGATCTGAAAGATAGATAATACAATGAAACATTATTCCTCCTGCTCACATTGCTGTCAATGTCACAACATCTGTTTCCAGGTGGGGTTCTTTCTTCTACATCACAGTAACTATGTCCAAATAGTAGGAAAAGTCCCTAATCAGTCGGAACTGAAATTTCAAGTATGTATTCTAATACTTATAACAGGCTGGTATTTTGTTTAAAGTAGAGCTTACAGAAAAGAACAAACAAAATCTAACATTATAGTGTCCAAATGTTAATGTTTTTACTTTCTAGAATATTTTTTATGTCTACTTTTTGATAAAAATTGCTAAAATAATAGAGAATAAGTTACATTAAAGACTAAATAGTGTTTGTAGTTATTCTTGTTGGATCATATGTTTTTAGCAGGATAAGTAAAAGAAATAATACTTAGAGTGTTAATCTTACCTGATAAAACAGAAAACCCCATGATAAAGTGGTAGACAGTGAGTTTTTTCTGCTACATGTACAGCAATAGTAACAGAGAAACTATAATGCGTGAAGAAAGCATCCTGGTGTGTATTATTTCTTCCCAGAATCTTTAGTCATAGGAATGTATGAAGAAAGATGGAAAACAATTAAAAGCTGTTGTGAGGATCTCCAAGGAAAAAAATAATCTTCTCTTTACTTGAGAGGAATACAAAAGGGCAAAAATGAAACAACACACAAACTGGTTTTTTTTCAAAAAAGCATTAAAAATACCAGCCTTGGGGTTGCCTCTCTGTCTTTATTTTATCTTTAGCAATGTCTAAACTCTACTGGGAAAGAAAGTCCCTGGCAGTTCAGCTGAGCATTTTAGAAAGAATAAAGGAAGCCAAAACACCCAGTATCTATCTTAAGTTCTGTATTTATAATAACACTCCTCTTCATAATGAATCAAAATAGCATATACTACATGTAAAACTAACAACCTTTAACTAAAAATATATGTATCCTCAAAAACACATTCTAAAGTATACCCACTGCCCACAACACCTGGAATTAAGGTACTCTCCAGGCCCTACACCACGTTCTTTTAAAGTCCACTAATACTTCTGGTGGCGTCTTCTGCTACTTCATATGTCTGTTACTGTGTCCTATTGCAATTAATTTGTACATCATGCGTTACTAGAATATATATGAATGAATATATATATACACATAAAATGCATAGCATTTCACTACCACCATTTTTACTACTACTACTACTACTACTACTACTAGTGTAAAACAATGCATTAGAGGGACAGTATTCATTTCTATCTGTGCCAGGATGACTATGAGCTATCCTCAGTGACTGTGATGGATCACAGAAGCAACAGAAAAATCAGATTGGTGAGGAATTTCAGGATGTGTCTGAAAGCCAAATAAGCAACATCACTAGTACGCATGTCTTTCCCATCAGTGGGTGATTTCCCTCACCTGCCACCCATGATGAGGGTAAAAGGATACAGATCTCTCAGTCACTTTACATACTCTGTCTCCCTTTGAGTGCTTCCCTGCTCAGCCCTCTGAAAAATTTGCAAAAGCAGATGTGCAACAGAGTTTATTCTCTTCTTCTCCACTTACTAGTATAGTTGAAGTCTATATGGCTCTCCATGCCCCAGCTCTGGTGCATGTAGCAGTGCCTAGCATGGTCTGTGTTAGCTGCCAGTTAACGGCCTGTGCTTCTGCAGGGATCTGTGCTGGATCCTGGCATATGTGACCAAATTCAGAGGTGCTGAGGAAGTACTGCAGATTTCTTCTCAAGCAAATGCAAAGGACTAGTAATACAGCCCTTCCACACTATCACTGTGTCTCCTGTGGATTTCTCTGTGGTGGTATTATCACCATGGTGGAGCTGCAGTCATTATTAACAGCTGAGGGGCTTACCAAATTAAGTTGGAGGGAGAGAGCTGTTTTATTTTGACAATGGAGTGCTTTAAAATGAGAGCATGAGAACCAAGGGAGTAAATCTGGTATGTCCAGAGGGAACAGATTTTCACCCTGTGTTGTTTGGAAAAGATTGTAAGTTTTGAAAAATTGGCAGCTATTTTATAAAAAGGCTTTAAAAGAACAGAGAGAAATGAAATTTTCACTTTATATGTTCCATAAGTTTCCTGCATCTTCAAGAAGAAAGAAGTTGTTCCAGTTTTATACATAAGGAGTTTGGATTCATGGCTATTACTCATTTTGCTACAGATCAAACAAAGTTTGAGTTAGAAAAAGGAAAACATTTCCAGAAAATCCTCTTTTGTAACTTACTTACAGGTTTATTGTTCTCTTGGTTTGGTATATCCCTATACTAAAAAAATCAACAATATCACACCACAGAGTCCAAAAACCTGGTGTTTGTTAGGACGTCAAGTCCTTTGTCTCCACACCAAATACAGTGTTCTCGTAAACAAGCTGGAAAATAGAGGGACAAATTTATTGCAAACTAAACCAAAAATAAGTTTGGTCTCTGACATTCAGAAAAAATTAAACTGGTACATACTTCCATGTATTTTAAAGCTAAAATACAACAAGCTAAAGCTGTTCTTATGCAAGCTTCTGGTTTGTGTTCTAAAATACCCATTTTAGTGACATTTCAAACCATAAAATGTATTTGTGTGGGGAATGGATGACTAATACTGTCTCTACAAATGACTGTTAAATTTTTCTGTTGAACTTCAAATTCTAATTGCCATTGAATGCACCTTTAAAATATCTTTGCTGAAAATAATCTTAATATGAAAGTTTCATTTCCTAAGCTACCTCAAATAAAAAGACCCAGTAGAAAAGCACTGATTTCAAGTTCCTGAGTAAACACAACTGACAGGCTAAAGAAATCACAGCAATAAAGAGAATACAGTTCTAACTACTAGCTTGCATTTAAAAATACGTTTTTCTCATATACCTATATAGTACAGAATAATATGCTTTCTTGACTGAAATGCAACAGCGATTTTTTTTTATTAAATAATCTAACTTCCATAAGAAGTTTAAAGTGGTTCTGTGTAACCTAAATGACCCTACCATATTTAGACTATGGTAACTTCTAGGGATGCAAGGCTGTAGCTAAAAACACAGCCAATGGAGGCCATACAATAAGGCTTACTCTCGAGTCACCTCCTTTTTGAACTTCCTTGCATTACACACTAGCCCACAGCATACAAATCTCACTTATTTATACTTGTGGACTAGCATACCATACATACTTATCAAACATCATCAGCTCTACAGATTTTGGCCAGGTCTGGACTAGACTTTATCAGTGGGAGAAACAATGGAGCTGTGGATCCACTGGTTTGATTAGTGAATACTAGAAGTGCCTTTAGTTTTCAGGAAATATTTCATTTAAATAAACACATATTCTTTACCTGTTAATTATTAGCCAGATATGTTTTTGTTCTTTTTAGTAGTTACTACAAAATTTCTGTGCAAGGCATGTGCATCTGCATCTATTGAGGTACCTGCTAAACTGCATTTCCACAGATTTATAGCTGGGTCATAAATGTCAACCAGAGGCTTTCAGTGTTACCGCCTCTGCTCTACCATCTCAGCATGGGCAGTGTCTGCCAGGGCAGAAATGATCGCTCATGCTCCCTGTCCCCATTCCCACCTACTGCACAAGAGGGAACCTCCACCCTCGCTGCATGTCTCAGGGCAGTGCTGGCCCCAGGGTCTATTCTTTCCTCATTCTCAGACAGGACTGTTCATGTAGCAGCATCTTCTTCTGCACGGGCAGGGGGGAAGTACATCAATGCCTCTGTCCAAATGGTGTTCTTGCTTTTTTCTCTGATCTATAAACCATTTCTAACAGATAAGGGAGCACTTTGGCTGCAGTGATGACAACCTGGCTGGCTGCTCTTCCTGGGGAGAGGAGAAGCAGGAAAAGCAGCCAAACAGAGACACTGCTGCTTCTTTTACCCACCTCCCAGTAATAAAATTTTGTGTTTGTATGCATCTGGCTTTGATGGTATTTTCCAGTTCTGCAATGTGGGCACACTTTATGTGCTGTTACATAACTGATGGGATTTTTTTAAGAATTACTTTTTGTAAGGGAATGATTTAACAGAATTACTGTATCCCTCTGATCACTGGACTAGTCAAATTAGTTTGAACTGTTTGTTAGTAATTAATTTATTTAAATGGTCCTCTAACATATTAGAATTACTAGGTGGCTTTTATAAAATGGCTTTCAACTTTGGCCACTAGGTAAACAAAAGACCATGAAACGATTAGGTGTTGTTCAAACCTTCAGAATGAGACCAACCTTGAATTCAGATTTGAGTTTAAAAAGAAACAGGAGAGCAACCGCAGACAAATACAGTTTGGGCAGCAAAAAGGGAGGGCAGAATTTAAGATTGTTTCTTTTACCCCAACAGTTTTTATTGGCTGCTACTTTCTCTGAGTGATTGTTCTGTGACCTGATGGATTTTATTATTGGGATAATTCCAAGTTTATGCAGTTGATTTTCCTCCCTTTATTTCACCCTTTCTAAATACTACCACTGAAATTCTACATATTAATCTTCTTTCAATATTCAGCATCCCCGTTGTCTTCTAACATAGTTCTTCACCATTGGTTGTTGGTATGTGAACATGCTTTTCACAGAGTCATATATAACAAAGTTATTATTTGAACACTTAGAGATGTGATTCTATAAAACTACATGCTCTCCCTTGCTGGTATATTAGACTTTGTTACTCCACACAGTTTTTAATTTCATTGTAAAAGACAAACCTCAATCAGTGTGAGGTTTCTGTAACTTACTCCTGTGATGTCCATAACAGCAGTGTTCATTAGTGCAGCTCAGTATAACCACTGAGTATTGATTTTTCCTTTGAAAATACGTATCTCAGAATTTACTGAGAAATAGTGTTCATATAAAATCTTCTGACATTTCCATTTGCCATTCCTCCCCCACCAAATTATATTCCTCTTACCTCTTTACTACAATGATTCCACTGTTCAGAGGACTGGTGGTCCACAGGTAAAATCTGGAATTAAATTCATATACCTAAGCATACAGTGCCATTGCATTGTGATTTTAAGAGTGCTTAACCTTGAATAAATCAGTAAATAGGTCAGCAGTCTGTTTTTAAGGACCAAGCTGACCAGCAACAGGAACTGAACCAAATAAGGAATGCAAATAGCAGAGGCAAAGGATCTTTACAGCACTGAGCAAAAGCTATTGTAAAACAGATATATGTTAGAGCAACTGGCACCTCAGTGCTCTCCCCATCTCTCTCTGAAAGGTAATGAAAAATGATCCTTCCTCTCTTACATATGGAAAAAAAAATATTTGCCATACATTCCTTGTGGAAAAACACCTCTGCTTCTTTATTTCCTGCTTTTTCTAGGATCCATTGTGGACCATTTCTTGGCATCTGAATGAGGGATAAATACATCTGAGAGAACAACAAATGCTCCTTTGTGCTTCAGTTCCATTATGATTTTCAGTAAGTCCACTATGGGTCATTATTAAAAGTATTGCTTGACCAAGGCAAACTACATGAAATGGAGAAGGGTTAGTGTTTTCTCTAAACCCCATATTCCTCTAGTTAATTTAGAGAAGAGTCTGTATGCCTCACAAGGAGCATCCCGGTACATACTTTCAAAAGAGCTCAAGCTCTGCTCTCCCTCTTTTTGCAGTTTTAGTGGAGTTGGATATTTTGACATCAACAACTACATGAAAGAGGCTTGTGGATTACTTAGAAAATGTGGGTTACTTAGAAGGTGGGTGAGATCCATCAGTTAAAATGCCAGTGAACTAAATGTGACAAGTATGTATTCACAACTTTGAATGTGGGTATGTGTTAACAAAGAAAATATTTTCCAGTGGGAAACAGGAGCAGTAATCAATGACAAAAAATTCAGAAACAGGCAAATTTTGTAGTGTTTGTGGTGTGCCTGTGGAATATGATGGGGCAAACATCTCTAAAACCATTACTGACCATATTGTGCAAGCCTCAGGACACTGACTTGGCACATCCACTCTTCCACAGTAGGCTGCGTCAGAATCAAGGACCAGGCATAGTAAAAGATATAGTATGAGCCAAAAAATGAATAATAGAAATTATTAGGAGTCTGGGGTATCTTTTACTAAAAATAAAAAGCTTTGTGGACTGCCATGTCCAATTACTTCACAGTGCTATGATGTCTACATTCAATATTTCAATATTCAATATTTCATTGCCAGTTCAAATGCCTACCAGTGTGCCTAAGTATTCAAGCTTATTTATTGAACCCTCCCTCTGTTGAATGTGAATTATTGCTTACAGACAGAAATGATAATTTAACTGGATAATTCAGGTTACCACACCTGAAGCGCAAGAAGGGTTATAGTATTACATTTGACATTTCTTGCAACAGGTGGTAATATATGTCATAGTAGGAAATTTTGCAAAAACATTAGGAAATTGGTCAAAATCAGGAGAAATAGAAGGATCTATATGGTAAGATTCAATTTTGCACAAGAAGCAAGATTTATTTGTCATTATTTTAAAGTAAATTTAAAAATACAGACTAACTTCCAGAACTGTTTTGCTTTTTGATATCCAAAATAAACACTTGCTGATAATCTGTGTTTTATGAAGGTAGATTGCTTTGAAAGTGTAGGTGTTTGCTATAGTATAATGAAAGAAAGGTAAATGTAAGATAATACTCCTCCAGTTCTCTCAGGATTTTTTCAGGATTCTGATTTGTATACCTGAAAATTTCAGGACACTGCCTGACATTTAGGAATGTATTTTGTTTTAAGGAATTGCTTTTACAACTTTTAAAAAATACATAGTTAATAGAATTACAAAACAAACACAATGCAGGCACCAACAAGGCTTCTTTTAAACTTGTGTTTCCATTTAAAACTTTATTTTGTATGTTCAGAACACCACCAGAAACATAGAAACTTGTAGGCACAAATGATTTCATATCCAGAGGTTTTGAATAAATTATTTGCTAATGAAATTGCAGCAACATATTTTCATCATAATTATATATTTTAATATTTCATATATACATCTAAAAGTCATGCATTGTAAGGAGTCATTTTGTCTAGATCATGTTTTCTGGGTGCTAAAATTCACTGTAGATCTTGCATGTTTTAAATATGTCATTTTTTTTTCTGTACATTTTAAAGAGTTTATTATACTGACATCACATTCCCAAATAAAACACAAAATGTAATAAAGTTGTATATTTTTTATTTATCTTACAGTTTTTCCCTGTATTAATAAAAAATAATAATTGTATAAGTAATAGCAAAACAAATGTTTTAAATCAGCTCACAAGTACGTAAGATATGTAATATCTAGTAGTATAAACTAGGATGACAATGCACGAGTACAAAATATGTTCTCTTTTCAGTCTGTGGTCCATGAGTAATATTGCTTCTCTACTGGCCTTGCTTTGATACATGCAAGTCCATGAAATAATTCATGGCTTATTATGTAGCAGGTGAGGAATCAACTTGGAACTAAAGGAAATGGTCCTCAAGCCTAACAACTAGCAACCACTTGTTTTATTTCCACCTTTGTCATACAATTACTCTTTTCTTGTTATGAGGCACATATTTTAAAAGTCCAGGGCCAAATTTCAGCCTGTAATATACTTGCAGTAGTAAATGTTTGAGTAACTAATATCCCCTGTATTCTACTTCTGCAAGATTCTTTGCTATGTAAATAATTCCTCCAGTTAAAGTAATAAACTTAAAAAGATCTTGGTCTTTATATGGCCTTTTTTTCTTTGATTTTCTATCATTACTCCCTGCTGGCTGCTTAGGCATGTGCCATGCGTGGTGACATTTGGCACCAGCATGTTAGCATCAGCGAGAGACCTCTGTACTGCTGATCTCTCTATGTGACACATTACTCCTTAAGTATGATAATTCTTTTGATTTTCCTGTGAAGATAAGTATTGTCAGCCATTTCCTTACAAACAGAGTAGATGTATAAACATTTATAAAAGTCTTACTAAATGTAATGCTTTCAAATGTTTTGCATCCCTGATCTGGAAATACTGTTTGATCTATTGACAGACTGACAAGAAAAAGATGCACGTAGCTGTATAAGCCATACCAGCTTTCTTTATGTGTTTCAGACACTATTTAAGAATGTGAAGATACAGTCTGACAAAATGCAGAGTGAGCACTGGACTGGAACTGAGGAGATCTGCATTTGTTCCTGGGTCTGCCACTAGCCTGCTGGGTAACCTGTGTGCAGTTACTTCCTCTCTTCATGCCTCAGTTTCACCACCTGAGAAGTTAAGATAATGATGCTGTCCTTTTTGTAAAGTGCTTTGAGATTTATGGAGAAAAAGCATCTTGTAAGAGCCAGGCATTTATTGTTAAGGAAGCTTTGTTTCATGCTTTCTCCATTTTTCTCTTCTAATGTAATGAAGTAAACACACAAGACCGTCTTCTTTGAAATCAGTATGAGTTTTATGCTTGATTTCAATGGTGTCAGAATTTCTTCTAAGTAAATGACAAAAGTTGTGCTCCTTTCTAGAGAGTGCTAATAGCAATTCTCGCTCAAAGAAATGTATATTATCTCTACCTGTGAAATGTCTGCACTTTTGTTTGAAAGGTGAAAGGTAAGCAAGCAATAACTGAGAGGAACAAGGTAACACTTTTTAATGCAAAAACAGCATTTGAACAGCTCCTAGATATTTATAATGCAACAACATGCATACTAATAATACTAGTACTTGACTGCATTGTCCCATAGTATGATTTTGACATAAACATTTACCAAAAATATGGTGGTTCGATTTTATTATTTCAAAGCAGTTCCTAAGGTGCAAAGTGTAGCTTATACAATTTTGACGTGTCCTTTAAAAATAGATGTGCTTCTTTTCTCTTTATGGTCTTTGTTATCAGTAGGATACATACTTTACTCATTCACTTTAGTTTTTTTTAAAAAAAAGCTTTGGAGAGAGATCCAGAAAAGCTCACATTTTGTACACTTTTTCCCTCCCAAAGGTTTTGAGAAGAGCAGTTTCCTCTGATAGAGTGGTTTAAACCAGTTTTCTATATTCTGAACTTTCTATTGCATTGTAGCATAGTACTGTCTGCAACTCTTAATACACCAAATCCTTTAGTACTTATCCCAGAAAATTTTGCCTGAAAGACTCTTGCGGGCTCTAAGTCAAGGTATAGGATTTGAGTGTATAAGTAGTGACAGTAGTTCAAATCATGAGCTTAAATGGTAAATATAAAATGCTTCAGACAATATAAAGGCAATAGATCTAGTAGTGCATGATTGCAAAATCATTCTAATTGGAATACAGTAATGTAAAGAAGTTTCATTCAGCTATTGTGGTAAATTTAATAAAAACTTTGTGTACTACACTGACCTCTCTTCAAGGGTACCACCAGTTCAACAGACTTTCTGTTCATTCATTAATCACACTTTGTGTTCATTTAACCATCAGCAGCATTGGAACTGAGCCTTTCCCAGAGAGGCTACTGTAGGGAACTCCCCAGCCAGTCCTCCCTGGGGAACCTTTCCTTTTCTGTATGTACACCATTTTTACACAATCTGACATTCTCCACAGGCAGACATCTGCTCTTCTGAAACATATCTGGCCCAGAAGCACAAGTCATTCTTCAAGCAATGGATCCAGAAAAGGAGATGCTCTCCATCTCACCTTGAGTGGCTGTTTTTTCCCTTGCACTTCAGCTCAAACACTGCATCATCTAGAAAGAAGTCTCATGCTGGGGGGTAGAGAGTATCTGTTCCTTCAAATTGTGCTACCCCCATTCTTCCCCACTCTTCATTTAGTGTGAAATACTTCATTTACTTGGCCCATCAAAGATGACCTTATGCACTTTGCCCCACCAGTTAGTAATGAAAATTGCACAGAATTATTTGTCCACAGAGTTCTTAAAGGATGTGAAAATGCCACCCAGCATGCATTTATATGTTCTAGGTTTCTTCACAGCCATTTCTTTGTTCTTCTTCTAACATTATACATTGCCTTCTCTTGCAGTTATATGTAAACATAAATAATATGAAGTTGACTATCCAAATCTTTCACATTATGCTGAGGATTTAATTTCTCTTCTGTAAATTGCAAAATTAGATACCCTGGCCCATCTTGCTTCTACTTCCTGATTTTTTTCACTGATAGCTACAGTATATGATTTTTTAATTGTTGGCTTTTTTCATAGTAACCACAGTAGCTTGTTTTTTCAAATTCCAAATATTTCTTTTAAAACAGATAATAATAAATAGGGCCTTGCATGGTTGTTTGTTGTCTATAGGTTTTATATGGGTATTGTCAGGCAACTGAAACTGCATGACAGACTTTCTGGCAATACAATTTCACATCACCACACATTTGCCTTTCAGTTTCTCTTTCCTTTTCTGCTGCTTGCTTTTTTTCCCATCAATTTGTAAACTCACAGTCCTGCGTTTCTCCAGGTTTAGCAATTCTTGGAATAACTCTTTCACATTATGGTTCAGCTTGGCAGAGGTCTCCATGAAGGCACATTTCCACTTCTTAGCCATGGCTTCTCCTTCGCTGCTGTCCACCTCTCGATTTTGATTCTCATCATTTTTGTTCCCCACCAGCATTATTGGAATGCTTTCTACATCTCCTTTAATCTGACATATTTGTTCATAGATTGGTTTTAATTCCTCCAAGGACTGTCGGCTGGTGATAGAGTAAACCAAAATGAAAGCATGTCCTTTAGAAATAGAAAGACGTTGCATGGCTGGAAATTGATGACTCCCTGTAGTGTCAGTTATCTGCAAAGTGCATATGCTCTTATCACAGCTGATCACCTGCCGATAGGTGTCTTCAATGGTAGGGATGTAGCTCTCTCTGAATGTGCCCTTCACAAATCTCAAGACCAAAGAACTTTTGCCCACTCCTCCAGCTCCAAACACAACAACCCTATAATCATTGCTTTGCTCAGGCATATTTCTTGGTGTGTCTGTTGCTCAACTAGAGGGAAAAATCTAGGACAGAAAACAACAAAAACAACAAGATAAACATTAATACAAGTGTGTGGAGACAGCACATTTTGTGATATCATTCCCAGTAAGAGAAATGAATGTGATAAAAGTGATAGTATACTAGTTGTAGTAATTTAAGACTTGTAGTGGGTTACAGAACTATTTATTTCAGTAGTACATTTAGGGTTTGTAATTGAGCCTGGACTGGTAACGAAAGACCATCACTTCATTACTTATTTTAAATTAACATCGCGAGTTTGAGTATTCTTCCTACTGGTTTAATATCCCCAGAGAGAAAAAGCTCCATCTGGGAAATGGTATTTCAGCAAGACCAAGGCCTGAAGAAATTGTAGAAACTGAATTTCTTTTCTATCTCTAGAACAAGTCTCCCAAAATGATTGTTGAAACACAACAGTGTACACATTTATGACAGTTGTTGAGGTTTAAGGCTGGGCCTTGTGATCCCTCAGCTTTTTACTGAATATGATGTGTATGGGATGGAATATCTTGTTGGTCAGTTTAGGGTCACCTGTCCTGGCCACTCCTCCCCACAGGTGTGGCCTTAACATGGTACACAAGATTTAGTAGTGACCTTGATACTCAACATGGTACACAAAATTTAGCAATGACTTTGGTCTCCATAGGAGCAAGTATAAGCAAGAGCCTTTCTATATACCTGTTCTTGGTAGTAACTCTAAACATCGAGTGTTATCACTGTTAGAAGCAGAAACTTGCTGTGAAAACTGCGATTGCTCATGCTCAGTCAGCCTCATTCTAATCTTCATTTCACAGAAGATAATACCTGACTGGAGACACGCTACAATTATCAGAAAGGTTGTGCAGGTGTCTTCACAACATTTGAAGTGGCTTATCTTGTCAAGATTGGCAAACGCATATGTCAAGGACCACAAAAATCTGATCTCTGAAGTTAATCCCCCTTGACAAAATCTGTCTGTAAACATTAGGACCACAATATTATCCTCATCATTAAGTAACAGAAATTTTGTAAAGTTTTCACAGGGTTTCAAGCTGTAGTGATTGTAAGATTCATTGAAATAAATGTGAAGATCAATCTATCCTGTCATTAGTAGCCAGTCATTAGGTACACGGCATGTACAAGTCTCTTTTTATATTTAGTGAGATTTGAGAACATAAACACTGAAAATTGAACCCTAAAAGTTTAACAGAGTCTAGAATATTCTTACTTTGAGACCAAAGCTAGATATATAAAAGTACATCTGAAACAAATCAGTTGCATTTGTTCTTAGGAAAGCAGGTTGATTTAATAGGGAACCTTGTGCAAATGCCTTAATGGTGACAGGTGATTGAATTTCCCTGTTGCAAAGTTGCCTGGGTAAGTTAATCCAGAACTACCTGAAGCGATTTCTTACTGAATAAGGAACCCTTCAAGCTATTTCTTCACTGCAGCAGAAGGAGTGATGCACTGTGGGGCAAGATTCTAAGTTACTCTTTACATATCTAGCACGGGGAGAATAAGAACAACTCTGTAGAGGTATGGATGCGAGTGGAGCTCCCATGACCTTATCCCAGTTGCGAGCCCACACTGAATTTTGTGCTTCTGCATCTTTGCTGCTGCTGCTGCTGAAGCCAGTCAGATTAAAGCTATGGCTACCCATGCTGCACTAATGCCTTCATTTTACTGTTCAAGCATACCCTGATTTTGTTATCCTTCTTGTCCAGGACTTCCTATTCTGTCCTAATTCTAATGTCTGAGTAAGATTAAAACATCTGTCTTTATATAATGTATTGGATGGAGGAATTGTACTTCATCTGCCATGCTGTAGGCAGAATAACCAGTGCAACTGGGGATGCTGATCCTCAGGCAAAGTGGAGAGCTGTCACAGCTCTGCCTACCCAGCCAGGCTTCAGGCAGAAGGCAGCTTTGCCCCTTTCATCTCTCCTACACTGCAGTGACTGTCATTCTTGGAGACCTGTTTAAATATAGGAAAGATTGATAAATAAGAGTGTTCATCCTGAAGCACTGAAGCAAAATTGCTCTTCTCAGACAGCAGAATTCAAGGAATGAAAAGAGGAGTAGTCTCAGAAAACACTAGTGTACGTATTTATATAAAAGGAAAAACCCTCTGAGAAACAAGGAAAATGGGTGAGCAGCTCATGGTGTTGAGAAAACAAACAAAACCAAAGTAGCTAGCAAGAAATGAGAACAGAGGAAGCTAGAAGGACACTGTTCCATTGAGAATAAACCTGTACTTAAGAGCTGCAAAATTCAGAACAGGCATAGAGCTTAGAGTCACGGGTGATTGCACAGAATGATCTGCCATAAGAATTATAGTTTAACAATTTTTGTGAGCAAAAAGGCAAGAGAGTAAAAGATGGCTATTTCACCCCAGAAGCAGCTTAAGAGTTGCACGATCAGGCAATACATAGCATAGGAACTATGGGATGATGAGAAAAAAATGCACCATGAAAATTTTTACTATGAAAATCACTGAAATATGCAGTAGAGAAATAAAATTTTAAAAGCTAGCTGAGTGTACTCCTGCTATATTAAACATCATGTTTTAAGCATAGTCAGAAATCTCCAAGAAAACTCACACAAATGGTTGCTTAAAAGTTGGAACAAATTGAAATGTGGTACTTAGCATGAAGTAGTAAGCATATAAAAATCTTCTAAGAATGCCTAAAATGGCATGGTAACAGTCTTTAAGTACATAGTAAGTTGTTGCAAAGAGGGAGAGTGCACATATGTAGTAGAAAAATCTGGAATTATGAAAATTATGAAAAATCTGGTTTACATTGTAGAAGAAATTCGCATTGGACAATAGGAAAATGTTACAGTGGTAAGAAAAGCAAAGTTATTTCTTAGGCAGATTTTGCAAACTCTCTTTAGAGAATAGAATAACAGGGTAATTCAGTCTGGAAGGAATCTGAGAAGGTCTCTGGTCCAGCCTGCTAGTCATAGCAGGGTCAACTATGAGACCAGACAAGGTTGTTCTGTCCTGTCGCGGTTTGAAAACCTCCAACACTTTTCACAGTTTCTCTGGGCAGCCTGCTCCACTGCCAGATTACTCTCAGTGTGATTTCTTCCCCCTTATATCTACTCTGAACTACTTGTGTCTCAGCTCATACCTGTTGTCTCACCTCCTCCCACTGTCCATTGCTCTGAAGAGTTTGACTCCATCTTCTTGATGGCATTCCTGTAGGTTTTGAGGGGAGCCGCTTGGTGCCCCCGGAACCATACCTCCTCCAGGCAGAACCAGCCCTGGTCCCTCACCCTGCAGGGCTGGACAGTGCTGCGGCCCTGGCCACCTCGCTGCCCTCATCTGACCTTGCCTCAGTTTATGGATGTGTTTTCTCTACTGGGTGCCACAACTGGACGTACTACACAGCTGCAGTCTCTTGAGGTGGATGACCCTCTCGCTCTGCCAGCTGGCCACACTGCTGTTCATGCAGCCCAGGGCACAGTAGGCCTTCGCTGCAGCCGGGGCCACTGCTGGCCATGCCCATCTCACTGCCCACCATGGCCTAAGGGCCATCTCCACAGAGCTGCTCCCAGTCTCAGCTTCTACAAAAGGGCTTAGTTGTTGTTTAGGCTATCCCACATGCAGGTGTATTAGTCCTACAGATTGTCAGTTTTGCCAAGATGAACAACACATACTGTTTCAGTTTTTGTCCTGCTCAGAATCTGGGAGCAAACAAACCAAAAAGCTCATTCAAGGTTTTTTGATCACACTAGAGAAAGACTTCTATAAATAATTTTTACCATGTAGTTGTATTCTTTCTGTGGATCTGTTCAGACATTCTCCTACAGTGAAAGTCATTCCATGTGACTGTGGTGCACTTGCACCCAATTGTGTATTTGTTAATGCTTTTCATACTGCCCAATTGTGTATTGATTTCTCTTTCTGTTCAAATACACTAACTAAAACACACAACAGGAAAAAATAACACATTGTTTCATCATCTTTCAACATTCTGGCCAGTGTGGATATTGAAAAATTAACTACCAAAACATTCCTCATTTAAAAAGGCAAAACACTTTTCATAACATAACATTCATACCCTTCATTTCTGAATTGTTTGGTTGCAAATTTCAGCAAGTTAGTGAGCCTTTATACACCTCTGCTGACTGACTTCTCTTTTCTGCAGATGCTCCACTAGCACAAGGGTCGAGTTGCTCTAATTTAGCTGCTGCAGGTGAGTTCAATAGACCATTCACAGGGACAAAAGGCTTCCTCCAGTTCAAACTCAACTATAGACCTTCACGTTGGTCTGCGCTCTTTCCCTAGCTGTTTCTGACATACCAAGTGAAAGAACTGATTAGTTGTTCTAACAAGAGCATATAGTTTAAGGACTCAGTAATTTTGATATGAAATCAGGTTTTCTGTGATATAATGATAACAAAAATATACAATTAAAAGTGTTTAAACAAAGTTTATTGCATGACAGATTATGCACTTGATTGTTCAAACTTAATGTTCTTTGGATGACTAAGTACATGTGGGTGAGTTAGCATGTACTAAACTGATGTCAGTGATTCTGTATTTAGCTACTGGATCTCCATAGTTATCTTCTATCTTTAATCATTTTTATGATCTAACTTTCCTATCAATTGTATTCAAGGCTTTGTATTTAAGCCATGAATAATATACATAACAGGCAAAAGGTATAGAGAGATGGAAAAATAGCTCCTGAAACTTAATCTACTTGAATTCTCACCTTTAGAGTAGCATGAGATTAGATTCTCAAAGCTAGTGAGACCTTCCAGTTTGTACTTGAAAGTAAGTATAGAAAAAATTGCTGACTCTCCAGTCCCTCCACAGTTTTGGTTTTGTTGTAAAAAATTTTCACCACGTTTGCATTGTAGGACTTCCATGAAATGTCACAGGTTGCAAATTTCTTTGAAATTGTTTGGCTAGATGGTGTCTTTTAGGGGAGCATTTGTTTCATAAAACAACCTGATACTACCTTTGCTGTCTGGAGACAGAGGCTTTGATTGAGTATTAACTGATACAGTTCTTGAGGTTTATGATGTTGGACCGAGATTTCTCTCTGATATGCAATACAGATCGTCAGATGCTATGTATTAATTTCCTGAAAGCTCTTTTTCCTCAGGTAAAATCAACCCCTGTCGGTCACTGATTTTTTTTTTCTTCAAGTCCAAGGAGATGTTTCTGTTTAATTGTTATTGTTATGATGAAAATCTCATAAAGTACAAGTAATGCATTTAGTTCAAAAGCTTGCATCAGACTATCCAGTGATGGCACCCCTATGCAAAGATACAAAATGCAAGGTGAAGAATAATGCCAAATATAGTTATAAATAAGATGGATTTCAGTGTGGTTGTAAGGTTAATGGCCATTTCACCATATCAAAGGTAAAAAACATACACATTATTTACACACAAGAGGGAAAGAGAGCTCTGCAAGTAGTTTTTTCTTGTTGTCTATCATGTATATAAACAGGCATTTCTCAAAGACTACTTTCATCATATCTGCCAATGAACATGGACTTAAGAAACGGGAATTTTCCTGCTTCCAGTGTCTTCATCTTTTACTCCAAGACTCACCTTTTCATTCTTCTTCTTTCTTTTAGTTTGCTTGCTTTGCTTTGGTCTTTTCAAATTAATGGAAAGTTGGACGTATTTACAGACAAAATGGTAACAGTTAAAAAAGCTTCTTCTTGAAACATGAGGTTCTAGTCCATGTGGAAAGCACTGTTTTATTCTCATGCTGAACAAAATGTTCTTTGAAAGTCTGCTTCTTGATAATCAGCTAGTGTAAATCGTGACTTCTTCACTGCATAAATGCTGTAGTACTTTTGATTTGTGTAACCTCTGGCTTTTATGCAAGTGTTGTTCTTGCTGTCTTTGTTAACAGAGAAGAGTCTTTTCAAACTGTTAATGTCTGTGTCATTGATATTTGAACAAAGCCTTGCCCAGACATAAATATCCATTCAAAATACCCTCTCTGTGCTTTGCATGTTTACATAAAATAGGAGGATGGTTAGCCAACTCACATCAACATGAGTAGTTATACATGAATTGACAGTACTAATGGGGGTAATTAAAATTATTTGATCCATCTAGATTAAAGCTGCTTCCTGAATTTGCATTGACATATCAAAATTTCAGCTTGGTAAGTCATTGTGACATCATGCTTTGTTTTCAAAATGTTTATCTATATATTGGTGACTTTCTTGCACTTGAATTTAAGACTCTGATACTTTTATTAGCAGATATTATTGAGAGATTGTTGAATAACAAATATTAGGCTAAATATTATTTATTCATAATTGTGATACCTTTTTAGATTCCTCACAAGACAAAAATATAGGGAGATGTGTCAGATATTTTGGATCATACCTTCCCCATACAAAAACACCACAAAGTCTTGAAATGCAAAAAAGCCTTTCACCTAATAGTGCAAAGTGGAGTTTGAAGACAACAATTGACTGTGTTTTGCTCAAGGTGCTTATGCAGTGCCAGACATCATTAAGCCATTTGACCTAAGAATTTCCTGTTGGATTTGGGGTTTTTTTCACTGTTTCCACTGCAGTTTCAACAAAATATCTTGTTTTAGTCCTAAAAAGTTTTATTTGCCTATAGCTCTTCCACTGCTCTCTGAAATGCACCTCATTGCTTTAGGAAAGGTGATTTTGGTGCTAATGACCAAATGCTGATCATTACTTGAATTAGTTGCTATCAGAATCTTTGCAGATTCCAGCACCAGTTTTGCTGTTGTTTCACAGTAATAGCTTGGGTTTTGCATTAGTTTAAAAGTTCATGACAAGAGTAGCTTCAAGTCCAAATTTTATGCAACTGATCACTGAATCTTGCCCAATGTTAACAGTGATTTCAATTAACACTGGAGCACACTGAAGAATGGTGTTTCAAAATAATGTCAATACTGCACGATCAGTGAAGATTAAATCTACTTGAAGACTTCCAGCTCTTGAAAGAAAGCTGAGGTTGTGCCATGTAAAATACCATTGCATGAAAATGAAGATGGGTACTCTTCACCTGACCTGCAGGTCTTAGTTCAGCAAAGTCCTTAAGCAAGTGCTTAGACTGTGTACATTCTTCTCATCTATTTGTTTTGGGTTTGTTTTTTTTTAGTCTGGGCTTAACTGTAGTCTAATTGAAGATTTTTCCTAAGGTCTGCATATATAGGCTGTTAATAGTGGAGGAAAAATTAAGAAAATCAGTCATTTTGGCAGATGTAGCAGTTAGAAATGACATGGGAATTTTTCAGTATAACAAGTCATGTTGGCCAAAGAGCATTCAACTATTGGACATAGAAAGCAACTTAATAATCTGACTTCAAGATCTGCATAGCAGTTACCAAGCATGGTCAAAAAAAGATCTGGATGAACAGAGACTTTTGGAGTTCCAGATTTACTTTCAGAGTCCATAGAAGATTGGAGGGTATAGTAGGCCATGGCAGAAAATGACAGAGAGTTGTTCTCAAATATAGTTTAAAAGAAAAGGAATGCTAATTTACTATTTTATGTCATCATCAAGAAGGAAACAGAGCAGACTGAGTTACAGAGAAAATGGCTTCTTCTATGGAAACAAAAAATAAATAAACTTGCATGTCATAAACCTGTTGTTTGACACTCTTTCTTGTAATATTTACCTGATCTTCTGAAAGTGAGAGACAAAATCAGACATTCTTCTTATTCAACATATTCACAGGAAGCACAAATTCAACTGTTTTTGACTGGAACAGTTTCCCTTTCAGAGCTAAACTCTCTACAATATTTGAATTGTTTGAATTTCCATGGAAAATTAATAATTTAGAATATTCTAGCTGAAATGAAAATAGTGGCTCAGTCTGTACAAAACTGTAGGAGACCGAGACAGAGCAGAAAGCTAGAAGTGCCCTGCATGACCAGACTGTCAGCAAACAAAATGTGTGCTTAGAGGGAGTTTGGTCTAGGTGGTAATAGCTTTCCAATATCTAAAAAAGAAAAAGAGAAGAAAAATACAGATGGCTCCATTTTTTCAATATTGGCTAAAGTGTTTCTTGCAGTTTGGGAGAGATCATAGAATCACAGAATGCTCTAGGCTGGAAAGGACCTCTAGAGATCATCTGGTCCAACCTCCCTACTCGAGTAGGGATATCTCTTCCTAGGTTAGGTTGCTCAGAGCCCCATCAAGCCTGACCTTGATTGACTCCAGGGATGGGGCCTCCATCACCTCTCTGAGCAGCCCATTCCAGTGATCTATCTTCATGTTAAAGAACTTTTTTCTAATATCCAGCCTAAATCTATCCTTTCCCAGCTGAAAACCATATCTCCTATCACTTGTCCTATCACTACAAACCCTTGAGAATAGACCTTCCCCTGCTCCTCCCCGGAGCCTCCTCCAGGCTGAACAGCCCCAGCTCTATCAGCCTATCTTTATATGAGAGATGCGCTATTCCCCTGATCATTTTGGTGGACCTCCTCTGGACACCTTCCAATATGTCCACATCCTTCTTGTGCTGGGGGCTCCATAACTGGATGCAATACTCCAGGTGAGGTCTCCCCAGGGCAGAAAAGAGCGGCAGAATCACCTCTCTTAATCTGCTGGCCACAGTTCTCTTGATGCAGCCCAGGATGTGATTGGCCTTCTGGGCTGCAATTGCACATTGGTGGCTCGTATCCAGTTTTTCATCCACCAGCACCCCCAAGTCCCTTTCCACAGGGCTGCTCTCTAGTACGTCCTCTCCCAGACTATACTAATAACTCTGATTGCCCCTGCCCAGGTGCAGAACCCTGCACTTGGCCTTGTTGAACCTCATAAGAGATTATTCACTACATTACAAATGCATAGGCCACACTATAGATACCAGGATATAAATGTTAGAAACTTTTTCAGAGATGTTCTCTGAGAGGTTTTGCAGAGTCCCTTCACACTGCTAGCCTAATATAGAAGAGTAAGAGAAAGTACAAGAGTCTTTCAGAATAATTTGTTGCAGCTTTCTTCTGTATCTAGAGAAGTAGAATATTGTTTTAAGAACATATACATGTAAAGGAGGTAAAATACAGCCCCTATAATGTTCTATGTTCCATACAGATGCTGTGCTTTTCTTTAGCAAATTGTCATATTTTCATCACACCAATGTTGAACAATCATATTCCCAAAACAATGCCTTTTCAAAATTGTTTGAAGCCCTACAAATTATCATGTCAAATAAATCCCTTGGTGAAACAAAAACCCCAAATGCCTAATTGTCACAGTAAGAAAATCTTTACTAGCTCTTCAGCTAAGCTATATCCAGCAGAGATTGTGGCAGAAACAGTTTCATTAGGCAAGAAAGAACTGAAAAGAGGAAGGGGGGAGAATTCAATGAGTTTTCTACAGGGGCAATAAGTAGCATGGGTTTCTGAAACTAAGTTTAACCAAAATGGCTTTGCTTGTTGAAGAAGAAGGCAGAACTGATGACAAAAGAATGAATGATTCAGAAGGGTCTGTTGATTCCCTTCTCTGCTGAGGGTTCATGTGCAGAAAATGCAGATGGTGCTGGACTTCATCCAACAAAGAGTTTTTGAATTTGTAGTACATTTAAACTATTTGCTCTGTTGTTGCTCAGGAGCTTTCAGAACTAACTAGTGAATCATTACCATAAAACAAGATTTACCATCATTGAACATATGTATCACATGAAAACACCTTCCTTACATGCAGAAACAGCAATAATATAATAAGTTTACTCAGGCTGGACAGGTGTCCTACTGGTTGTCATTTGCTATTTAGCGGACAAGCTGATCTTAAAAAAGGAGACTTCTATGACTTGTTCCTGTTTTAATACGGGCTTTGCTTTGGACATGTTAGATACTTCCTTGACTTAAATGGAGCTACTTTTATATTTACTTATCTATGCAGGCATTGTGGTTAGTCAGTATCTTAATCTTTTAAGTGCTTATGGTCAAAGCGCAGTGAGAAATTACAGAGACGTTTTGCATATGTGTATGTAGTTAGGTATTCATAAATTCACACATAAATATAAAAAATGTCAAGATAATAGTGTTGTATTCAGCTCCCTATGGGACTGATTTTTTTGGAGCATCTTGCCATTGGGTAGAGCAGTAGGGTTATTAGCTGGAATTTGTCACTCAAATAAATGCAGGATTGCAGACTCAGTCTTACCTTTCAGCCTCCCTGTTTTTTAATAGCATAATCAACTTTTTGGCAACGAGCTATCATTTTACATGCCTTGGTGAACTCCTGATTCCCTAGATGTCCACTGGGCAAAATAGGTGACTTTTTATGCTGCATCTTATGGAAAAATATGTGGCATTAAGTTTTCCTGAACGGAGAAAGTTAGAAACATACAAAATACTAAAAAACTGAAACAAGAAGGAAAATCACACAAATAATCATTTGACTCTAGAGGCTTTGGATGTTAAATTCCAAATATTGTTAGGTTCGTGACAAAAATTCCAGCATAGGCGGCAAGCTAGTTCCATAAAAATGTGTATATTTACACAGAAGAACCATGTATCCATGGAAGATTGGTTTCCCTTCAGCAGAGGAAACTGTACAAAGACCAGAAGTCCTTTCGCCTTTTCATTGTAGTCCTTGATTCCTTAATGTTGAGACTATTTGCACAAATCTTCTACAGAAGCAGAATTATTAAAAGGTAAGGGTTTCTGACTTATACTTATGAATGTAACTCATATCATTAATTTTCCGTGCTGGGCTGGAAAGGATAGCTTGATTGCTATCCCGACCATTGGAACACTTCTAATACTCTTCCACAGCTCAAATAATACTCTATTCAAAACAATGTGGCTTAAACTGAGACCATCAGTCTGTCTTGATGTCCTAGCTGTGCATGTTAAGTCCTCTAAAAACCCAGCTATCCAGTATAATGTATTTTGTAACTGGTTTGTTGGGCAATAGCTTGTGAATAGGTTAATGCCGTGGGTTTCAGACCCAGAAGTATTCCGGACAAGTAATTAAATCATGCAATCCCATTGTAGATATGCTTCCAGGCACTAGTAAGAAGCTTGTGCTTCCACCAAAAATTTTCTGCAAACCAGAACAGGTTGAAAACCAGTAATTAAATCGTAACTGTGGGGTATGATATAGGAATGTCAGCTTCCTGGTAGGATTTTCTGAATGTTCACAAGAAGATATTTGCTGTCTGTGATGTGCAAATTATCATAACCTGGTCTGTGGGGGAAATTTTATTTATTTTTCTTTTTAGTCTAAAGTGTCTTTTCTTTAAGAATTAATTTGAAAATGGGCATCTCAGGGCTTTCATAAAACTGAATATGTTCTTTACTGATTTTATTTTATTTTTAAACAGAAAAGCAATTTCATACTGTACTTGATCACTGCCCCAGCTTTCAGTACTTTCTATTCTGAAGTAAGGTAGGTTTAACCTTCAGGGTAGTTTGTTCTCAATTTAAGTTTCTTTTCCTTGTAGCAGTAGTCAAAATTATAAAAGCTATATTCTAAAGATGAAAAAATACCTTCTCAGTAACACATGGTATCATCTAATGTTTGAGTGAACAAATTGGGGAAACTAATGCTTTTTAGTTGGTTTTACAAAAATATTTTAGCTATTGATGGTAGCTAATATTTGATTATTTAAATGACTAACTTTTTCTTAATGCATAGAAGCTGTTAGTCTAGATGTTCAGGGAAGAATTTGAAAATAAAAATAAATAAATAAAAGAGGGTAAACCTCCTTTTCTTAGCCTCATATTAATTTGAAGTCATAACTTCTGAACATCTTGGGAAGGAAACATCTGCAGACCAGGAATGGATTTGCTCTTTTCATATGGCTGCTTTACTACATATTTTAAATAGGGATTCTAAAAAGCTGTCATAACTTCATTCACACTTATTCAGAATCAATTAAAACCAATTCCATTACCTGTAGTCAGGGTGATTGCATTTTGCTGCCATATCATGCTGCACTCCTGCACAGTCAAAGAAATCAGAGACTGGTTTTCATCTCAGATACAGAAGCGTAACATTCAACTCAAATTTATTTGCTTGGGAGCAGGCACTTCTGAACTCAGTGTAAGTAGAAAAGTTTGTTTGGTACAGATGAACTTTGGTAGGTTCTATTCCAACCCATACGTACAGTTTCAGTGCCACTTGGTAAGTCTTTTCCACAGCCTTTCCAGTAGTAAGATAAGATAATTTAATGCACATTTTAATTTTAGTGCAACAATAAGAATGTGGTGCAAGTATCTGTTCATTAATATGTAGAAACCTTTGTCTGGGTGGAAAGTAAGAAATAACCAATGGAATAAAATTTCCAATAATTTTTCCTGTTTCACAAAATTGCCACTTTTATTCCTCTACGTAATGCTGATAATTGCTCAATTAGGCTAGCAATACAAAGTATCAAGGGGAAAGTAGCAAACATTTGGAATCATCCCCGCATAGAAACCAAATCTCCCTCAGTGAACAGTTTCAGTTCAGGTGTACAAATTGCCTGATAGAAGCAGTGTGGGAGCTGGAACATTCAAATGCAGTTTATTATATATTACAGAATAGCTTTGTGAATTGAAAGCAATTCAATGTAGTATGTAAACCAAAACCATAAAAGGACAAGGTTATAAAGAGAAAGAAGTAGAGGAAAAGAGAATATGGAACTGAATGTGGTCATTCTGTAGGAATATCTTTGAACCAGAATACTGTCTCTTGCAGGTTTTTAAAATTAAGGTTGAGGCAATAGCGCACAGTCTGTCACAATGAAAGTGTGAGTCTGCTTTTTCACACACGATGGTGGGATCTTTACATGGGCAGGTGTGTTGGTTAGCACAAATAAAAGGTAGAGAATCATAGATTCATAAAACCATTTTGGTTAGAAGAGACCTTTAAGATCATCAAGTCCAACCACTAACCCAGCACTGCCAGGTCAAATCAGATGATCCTCAAATGAAACTAGAAACAGCACTAGTAACAACTTTACAAACAGCCTTATCAGTTTATATATTATCCACTATTTTGTGTAATATAATATTGACCTCTTGGCAAGAAGGAAACATGTCTCTAAACTCCAACCATCTTCCAAAGCATTCTGCTCTGCACTGTGAGAAGGGGATATTATGCAGCCTGATGGCCATCAGGGCTTCTGTGTCTGCTGGTGTAAACACCAGTGCAGCTGTCTAGCTGAACTAGAAGAGTAATAGGCTTTTATTTGATTCTGATGTCAGATGTGTGGAAAACTGTGTTTCCAAAGACCTTGACCCATTTGCAAAGAGACTTTTTAAAGCAGTCAACTTCCAGTGGAAGTTAAGAATGGTATTTGCTACCGAAACAGACCTTCTGGATTTTCAAATCCACTTCTTTGCCATTGCAGCAACCATTTCACATAATCCCCTCTATCAAGCTCCAACTGAAAAGCATTTAGAGCCTTTTTTTTTCTGTGACTCCAACGAGAAGGTAATTTCAGAACCTTGCTGCTCTAATGGTTACAAATCTTCCAGCCTAAGCGTATTCACAGCCCATTTATACCCATTTGTTCTTCTCTCTTCCCAGGGATGAAGATAAATAGCTGTACATCACAATTTTTCCCCCAGTTCCATGGGGCCATTGATTTGCAGCTGCATATTTGAACCTATTCCATATTTGGACAGCTCTTTATGCAAGAGCCTCAGAAACGTGGTGTGCAGCAGGAGAGAGAGCATGAAACCTGGAGGGATATCACATTTCACAGCCCCTGAATGATGGCAGGGATGCCATTCTGCAAGAGCTGGGCACAGCTGGACCTGGAGGTGCAGTTCCTGAACACAAGTGAAGTCTATCAGCCAAAAAAGTAAAACTGGCGGGGGGGGGGGGGAACTGGGGAAGCCTAAATAGTTCTCTGACCCAGAATTAAAAATTATGAGATCTGCAAACATTCTAGATAGAGTAAACTATAAACCCTGGCAAAGGTATAAGAGCAATTGGTTGCAACATCTTTCTTTACATGGAAAGACATGGGGATGCACACATTACATACCTATATGTGTGTGCATTTATAAACAGGCATATGTATTCATGTATGACTAGGTACTCATGAAAACAAGCCATTCAGAAAATGCTTTAAAAATAAAAGAAATAAAATCTTATAGCTCTGTTCTGGGCTCACCCAGATGTGACTGAGTGCTGCAGCACACAGAGCGTCCCAGATTTCACGGGGAAGACAGCAAGAGAGTAAGCATTATCAAATCTGAATTCAGTCACTCACAGACGCTTGAGAACATCCTTTCGGGATTTATTTTCTTTCATGCAATTGAGAGAGGCACAATTTACTGAACTCCCTGTCAGTGGAATGCTGCAAAGTTGTATTTTTTTCATAGAAAGCAACACCTGGCGTTATTTTATTCAGACTCAACATTTCTGTATTCTTGCATCACATAAGTTAAAATGTAGCTTTAATAAAATAAAAAAAAAACCTCCTTAAACCAGTGCTGTGGCAGTGGTATAAACTAAGGCAACATTCAGCACATCGAGTTTTAATGACGAGCAGTTTAAAGAAAAGGTAATAAAGCCGTTTCTAGCATCCCAGAACACAGGAGAAAAAATGTTGCTTCACTGGTCAGTATGCATATGACCAGACTCTGTCTTCCTCATCAGCTGCGGCTTATAAGCATGCCGTATTCTCTGCATAAGACAAACGCTTAGACAAAATCTCGCAGTCATAACTCGTGCAAAACTCTATTGGAAATTTTGCCTGAGTGAGGGCTGTGGATTTTGGCCAAAGGATATCAATGCCAAGCTATGTTTATGGTATGAGATGATGTAGAAAAACAATGGGGGAAAAAGATTTACCTGTATAGGAACAGAAAGCTCCAA
>JAVFHW010077244.1:91737-147539 GCA_032159205.1 Eurystomus glaucurus suahelicus | reverse complement strand
CCCCAGCACCTCGCCCGTGGCTAACGCTTTGGTTGGCTGGATCACAGCCTCTCTCTTCCCTTCTGCTGTTACGGATGGACTGACTCCAGCCTCTGCTGCTGCTACCGCCTCAATGGCGACTGCAAAGCTCATCTAGGCTTTTAACTGCCACCTACTGCGTGACTGTGGAATATATAGATATATGAAGTATACGTGTACACATTGTGATTTTCTGGCTTTCTCAACAAATGTAGTGGATTTTTGCGGATAGTCTTTAAGCCCTCCCCATATTTTATAGTTTATGATTTAAAACGGTTGCTTACATTAATCTGTGCTCATAATTCTCCCCTTCTTTCAGAACATAAGCATGGAACAAGCTGTTCCTTTAACTTTAGAAAGGAGCTTTTGGTGAGGCTAATCCCCAGTGGGCATAAACCAGCATAGCCCTATTCAAATCAAGAGAGCTGTGCTGATTTATGCTACCTGAGAAAATCATCCCTAGGTCTAACATTTATTTGCAAAAATACAGTAGAAATCAAGTACAAAAAACCACGCCATAAACTGAGCTTTTGTCCAACACAGCCCCTCAAAATTTCACTTATCTGAAGCAGATAAGACTTTTTTTTTTCTCACAGCAAAACAGAAATTCTCACAGTAAAACAGAATTCTTGTGATTTATGAGCAAATATAAATTAAGAAAGCACCTTTTTTTTCCCCTTCAATGCTGTTTGTTTGGGGTTTTTTTCTGTGAAAAATTCAAAGGCAAGATCTAATGTGCCTGCAGATATTTATTTTTAAAGCAACTCCTAGAAATACTCAGGGCTTTTCTCTCTAGACTAGAGGTGGTATCCACTGAAGATGTTTGAACTCCCACTGCAGAAAGGAAGTCTAAGTACAGGGTCTCTCTGCGAATCCCCAGGGAAGGTGTGGGGAGATGCTGCCTTCATAATCCAGTAGTAGGCTATGCAGCACTAAAGCTTCTTAAAGCTTGCAACACACAGCTGGTTTGAGTTGTGACATAAAAGGGCTCTGTGCTCACCCTGAGAAGTGCTGCCCTGCAGAGGAGGAGAGGTGGTACCCAACAGCTTGGCAAAGTGGCATTGAAAGTGTCCAATTTTTAGGCTTGCTAAGAGAAGCACGGGTCAACCAACTAGCTCCAAACAGCTGGTATGATTTGTTAAGTGCCACTCTCAGGAAAGGATGGCTTTGTTTTTCTTGTTTTTATGAAAGTTTCATTCATTGTGTTAATGTTTTTGCTGAATACAGAAATTAAAAGGTTTCTCCTCTACATGTGTGCCTTACAGAGGTATAAGTGCATTAGGATACATGATGACCTAGCCAATATGCCCTGAGGAAGTAATTTTCACTATTGTGTGGTTCTGGTACAGATTAATCTTGACCCCTGTTTCTACAGGCTCCTGGGCAGCAAGCTGTGATCAAACCACATGCCTCTCCCAGCTGCATGTCTGCTCCTACAGCTTGGCAGCAAAGCCCTGCTTTTGGTTTTGTCTCCACTTCTCAGTGATATCTAGTCCTGTGAGCTTGGAGAATCAGCTAATTAGTATCCTGAAACAAAAACATCAAGGCATTATAATTACAGCACACAGCAAAGCTTAACTTATAAAGTTTAAAACATTACACGGGGTTTTAGCCTGGGCTTTTTCCTGGTATTGCCCATGAGCATGAGTGCAGAATCCAGCCCTGCTTATTCACTTATTCAGCCCTGCTTATTCACTTATTCAAGTGTAGTTACAGTGAGGCCTCTTAGTAATTTTCAAAGGTAACAGATCTCAGTCCTGTCTCCTTATTGCAAATGTGCCTTTAATTTTACTTAAAAATCATAGAAGAACATGATGAGCTTTAGAGTTACATTACAGGTCTGGCAGATTTTAGTTCATGAACACTTCATGAACCCTATTCCAACAGGATGGATGTTCAAACTTTTAAGAACATACCCTTTCAAAATCCTGATTCTTTCTAAAATCAAATTTACTTCAATTACAAGTATCAGTATAGCCTATTGTAATTCTTTCCTTACCTGCCCAAAGAACATAAATCTTTCATTTACAGGTCACAGATATGTACCTACACTGATAGACACAAGGTCCAGCTCTATAGTTTCCATGTGATCTCTCTCTGATTGAAACACCATGACATTTTTCTGAGCAGAAGCACAGTACTAGATCACCACACTATGCCAAACTGTAAGCATACTTGCATGGGCTTTCCCTTGCTATGCCTGCTGAAAACTAGCATGGTAGTTCCTACCCTTAGAAATGGTTTTGTAACAATGCTGCTTTCAACGGGATTGTTCAGGTGTGCCAATCAAGGCCAACTTCCAAAATCCCAGGCATACCTCACCTCTGCATATATACAGATTATTTACACATGGTCCTAGCAGCAGATCCCACAGACATAAATCCAGGTCAGTCCCACCAGGCCAGCAGCAATACAGCAGAGTAAAGGTTTTCCTCTCTAAGCTGCAGGGAGGTTGTATTGCTCTGAATGCTTATGTTAACATGGGGCAGAGTGGACAGTCTGTTCACAGAGAAGAATTGTCCTTCTCCCAGAGGGACCAAGAACCTCTGCTCTGAAACTCCAAAATATGTACCAGTGTGCCTCACACATTGCTGAGTGTAAGGGAAAGTGCAGAGGGCAAGAGCACAAAGCCCCGCAAGACTCTGTCTTCTACAAGCTTCCCTTATAAAAAAAAGTCTTAGGCAAGCTATGTGATTGTCAGTTTTCTGTGCTGCATCCTGAGATAGAGACGGCATGTAAGGAAAAAGAGACCTCCTTAGCAAAATATGAGCTGCCTAAAGCTTGAATGCACTTTTAGCACAAAACTGCATGTGCACTGAAAGTACAGTCAAAATTAAATTCATGGCTCATGTGCAGCATGGAAAAATGAGAAAGTCTTTAGTTTCCCTGTAAAAGTTCAAGAAACAGCTGCTCACTCGTACAGGTTTTCTCTCTGCAAGACAGAAAATAATCTTGACAAAGAGCAGCCAGCAGAGAGACAACTGAGACTATGCTCAGTTTTGTCTTTTTTGGGGATAGTTTTTCTCCTGTTAACCTCTGTTTCTCTGGAAGGTTTTCACTAAACCACATCCTGGCTAAAATACATCCTCCTTCTCCTCATACTTGGAAAGTGATGCAATGTCCTAAAGAAATCTAGATCTTCTTGACAACTATCCTTAAAAATGGCTAATAGCTACCATAAATCTATAATAATATCTTGTTATGCTCCCACACTGTATTTCTGAGTTGTGCTCAGAAATGAGCTAATGAGTTGTCTTCATCAGTGGTATGTAGGACATTATAAAAGATCTTAGCTAGTACTTTTTTAATAAAGATTTACTGGAGTTTTTGATGAATAAGAAAAAATTAATCTTAAGAAAAATTTATTACTAAGAGTGTTTTTCCTTGGGAACTGATAGTCAGAAGTGGATTTATTAATGCCCTGTACTTCATGCAGTAATTAGATTCATAATCTATGTACTTGATTGTAGCTACAGGCTGGGTTATCACAACGGCTGTATTTTGCATTTGTGCACTGCATTTGAATCTTACGCAATTATCACCATTTTGTAAATGAAACATAAAACTTTAATGGTCTTTTTAGTGCCTGCACACTGCTTTGAGCCTGAAAAACTCCCAAAAAAAGGTAGTTAGCTACCAAGTCACCACTGCATATAATTTTGAAAATATAATAACTAAATTATTTACTGTACTTTTAGATTTTGACTAAGTACACTATAGCCCATTTATCTCTTGATTCAATTTGGTCTAGAAATATGTCTTATATCTAATAGGTCTTATATCTATATTAAATAGCTAATCTCAGCCCCATCAGAGAGCCAGAGTTGTTTCATGAGATGTTGTGGAGAAAGCTCAAATTGCAATTCTTCTGGAGAGGAGTACCTTACAGTGTAATGTTTTCAGGCCCTGTGGGTAGATAGATGAAATACTGGTATTGCTGACTGTGTGCTAACTTTAGCTAGTCACTTTGTAAGTTAACATCATGTTGCACTCAAAGTTAAAGATAAATAAATAAATAAAATATTTTGATAATAAAACCCTGACTAGCTTTTAGCTTGCAGTAAAAGAAAGCAGCTACTCCAGCAAAATTACAAGACATGTCACTCCTGTAGACTGTAGATTGAACTGACAGCTTGGAGAAAATATTGTGAGATTCCATAGAGGACATTTTTCTTCTCCTTTAGATTTCAGTGGATTGAAGCCCAGGCTGTCTCACTCAGACCTGAAATATGATGGCCTTTAGATATCCTCTTAACCTGCAATTTCCTGCCTTTTTTTCCTTTTTCTCCAAAGATACACCTCACTAGATGCCACATGCACCTACAAAATGGTGATACAACATTAATAAATTGCATATAACCGTAAATACAGAAAAAGTGATTATTATTGGCTGTATTACTCTGAACTAAAAGTTTCCAAGTTTTCACCTGGTCCCTAGGCCTTGCTTCTGAACACTTCAGAACAAGCAGTTTGCTTTTATTTACAGGGAAAGCAAGACAGGTCTTAATCCTCACTAGCTTCTGTGATGTCAGATACCATAAAGGTGATTGAAGGAGACAGATTATTGAATCCATTTTCTAATACCTGTCCAGGTACACAACAGAGAAGGTTATTGTCACTGAAAATTTGTAGCTAACTGCATTTAACCTGATTTTCTGTGCAATGGGAAGTGAGCATAGCACTGCTTAGTATTTAACATGATAATTTAAAAAAATATACTGGTAATATTTATAATAACCAAAGAAGAACAGAAAAACTAAATTTCTTTGCTGTGAAGAGCAAAATAGGGTCATGTTTAACCAGCCTTTTTTCATTTTTCTCCAGAGATACACCTCACTAAATAACACACAAACGCATGCACCCAACAAAGCAGTGAAACAACATCAATAAATTTCATAGAACTGTAAATACAGAAAAAGTGACTACACTGTGTTAAAAATTCATAAACCATATTCAACATTATTATTAACATGACCTTGTGAAATTTCTAATCCAGGCATACTGAAGGAAACCTTTGTGAAGGAGGAAGGTTAAGAAAGTTGTGACTTGATAAATGTAGATGAATGACTTTAACCAGAAGAGCCATTCACTGATTTTAATTCTGTTGTTCATGGGTGCCAATATACTACTGTGCAAAAATGTTTTTGATACCAAGCATTTAGATACCAGTGAAAACAAAGAAGCAGCGGAATTTCAGACCTGAGATTACTCTTTTCTTCAATATTTACATGGGACTGAGAATCAGCAAAGACAGTCTAGCTATTCCAAATGTAATTACAGCTCACAGGAAGACAAACGATATTTTAGGTAGTCAAAGATTTAAATTAGTATAATGCCTTAGAAATGCAAACATTATGTGAGCTATTTGCATTGTAACCGAACATAAAATTTAAAAAAGGAAAAAAACGCCCTTAACTGTGCAGTCTTTCATTTTTTAATGTATCCATTTATCTTGTATCCCTGAAAAGGAGTGCAACCCTATTCAGGTTTTACAGCAGCTCTTAGGTGTAAACCACTACAGGGCTTGAAAAAACTGAGTGACTGGTGAAAGAATCGTAACTGCTTTACTCAGTATCAGACAAAAAAACCCCTTTGTTTACCATTACCAGCCCCAGACTAAGTCACACTGTATAAGAAAATACCACTATTTACCACTAATATATTATCTTAATTAATTTACAGCACTGTAAATGTGCATAACATCTATACATAAACATAAGAATTATCATTTGTTATTATTCATATCAACTATAACACAAGATGTAGAAAGGCTGGATCGATGAGCCGAGGCCAGTTGTATGAGGTTCAACAAGGCCAAGTGCAGGGTCCTGCACATGGGTCAAAATAATCCCGTGCAATGCTACAGGATTTGGGAAGATTAGCTGGAAAGCTGAGGAATGGAAAAAGACCTGGGGGTATTGGCTGACAGCTGGTTGAACATGAGCCAGCAGTGTGCCCAGGTGGCCAAGAAGGCCAACAGCATGCTGGCCTGTATCAGAAACAGTGTGGCCAGCAGGACTAGGGAAGTGATCGTCCTTATGTACTCCGCACCGGTGAGGCCATAGCTCAGATACTGGGTTCAGATTTGGCCCTTCACCACCAAAAAGATATCGAGGTGCTAGAGTGTGTCCAAAGAAGAGTGAAGAAGCTGCCGAAAGGGTCTACAGAACAAGTCTAACGAGGAGCAGCTGAGGGAACTTGGGTTGTTCAGTCTGGAGAAAAGGAGGCTCAGGAGAGATCTTATTGCTCGCTACAGCTATGTGAAAAGAGGTTGTAGCAAGGTGGGGGTTGGTCTCTTCTCAAAAGTAACAAGTGATAGGACAAGAGGAAATGGCCTCAAGTTGTGCCAGGAGGTTTAGATTGGAGATTGGGAAAAATTTCTTCAGTGAAAGGATTGTCAAGCACTGGACCAGGCTGCCCAGGGAAGTGGTTGAGTCACCATCCCTGGAGTTATTTAAAAAACAGGCAGAGATAGTGCTTAGGGACGTAGTTTAGTAGTGGATTTGGCATTGCTGGGTTAACGGTTGGACTTGATAATCTTAAGGGTCTTGTCCAATCAAAATGATTCTATGATTCCACATAGTCATCATATTACTTTTGCACTTTCAATACTACATAACATCCCAATTCACTAACTGCTTATTAGCTGATAAAAATAGAGTCTGAAACTTGCCATTACTTTTTGTGTTTAAGGCTAACTAGTCGAACTGTTAGCAATAAGTATTCTGTATCAAACATTTGGATTACACCAAAAATTTCAAGAAAGGTCCTACTTTTTTACATACAGACAGTGTATTACACCCTTTACAGTTTTTTTTTAAATTACAGCAGTTTTATTTATGCAGTTACAGTTCCCAATTTTCTCTTCAGACTTTCGTGTTGCTTGTTTGAAATTGAAACTTTCATCATAGGCTGTCTTGACAACACAGACCTAATTGGTACTCAAATTCCTTAATCACATCAGAAATCGGATGTGAATTAGTGAGGGGGAAAGAGCCTTCTATTATTTTCTAGATTGTTGCTCCCAATTGCTGTTGAGCTTTTTTCCATATAAAGAGTAGAATCAGTGTAACAATACAGGAAACAATAAACAGTTGGTAATCAGACATGAATGATATGAATTTGAGTATCTTCCTAGTATCAGTAGTTTAATCTTGTGCCTTTGCAGAAATGTCCAAGGACAAGAAGGGTGTTTAGCTTAGATGCTCTGTAGTTTAGGTATGCAACTCCCTGGATTCTGTAGTCTACACAGAACATCAGCAGAAATTTTTCATTCTCTTCTCTTGACACTGGGCTAAGTCTATTACTAGTTCTTACTTCTGCCAACTAGATTTGAAGCAGAGAGTTTGCGTAGCAAGAATCCTTTCCACCACTCTCCACGTTGTTGTGTACACAGAGATGTGCACTGTTGTTATTCTCCTCTTTCTTGAGGATGGTCACAGTAGGAAGTAGAGCCATGTATCTGCCAACGGTATCTGCTAAGTTGAGCCCTATGGACTTTAAGTGCATAACCACCAACTGGCTTACTCACCTAACCCTTTCATGAAATGTTATATATTACAGCAGTATTTAACAGAGCGTACAAAGCTTTTGGTACCAATATCAATCAGAATGTACTTCCTGAATAAGACATCTGGTGTGAAGTAAGTTTAAGAACATGTTTCTTTCTTTTTCATTGTCATGTAATACAGTGATAAGTTGATCTCCTTCACTTTCCTTGTCCTACTGCATCAGCCCTTTTCTGTGTTGATTCAATCCTTTCATCAGCATTTCTGTCATTACAGAGATCTGATGTGTCTCTGGCAATGTTTTAGCAAGCAGCATTCCATCATCTTGCCAAGAATGGCTGAGGTTTTAACAGGTTTCTCCCTCTCAGCTTCTAGAAACGTCTCCTTTCACCTGATTAACATCTGAGATTCATCTTTACTTGTTAAGGTTGAAGAAGAAGCACTGAATGCCATAGCCACCTCCCTGTGTCCCAGCAAGGCTGGCTGAGTCTGCTAAAATCTCCCCAGGGTGACCAGCGCATACAGGCTAGAATGGCAGCTCTGACAACCTTGCATAGAAATCAGGTTGTGTTCGCCTCTGGTTCTGTAGGGCAGCTTGCTTAGCTGACACAGCTTATTAGAGTGAAAGATGCGCAGACCAGCCTTTCCACACATCCTCTTCCTGGCATTGATTAAGGAGGCTTGTACCAGCAGTGTCAGGAGCCTAGTGCTACCTCGTGTTACAGAGATCCTCCCCTCTAAGATATCATACATTGACGAACCAAAGTCAGACAAAAAGGCTGCATTCATTTTCAGATATGAAAACTGAGTAAACAATGGGAATAAGAAAGAGTTAATAATATTACTGTGTGATTTTCCCTTGTCAGCATTTTGCCAAATTGACATTAGCAAAATTGACAAATGATGGGAACATTTCTATCAGCTCTGTACTTTTTGGTGACTTTTCAGCTCTCTCTGTGGTTCTCGCTACATATTTCTTTATTAAACATCTTAACATTTTTAAGGACTTTGCTGGCATCTGTACACTTAATCATATCTGCAGAGCTATATAAAATGTCATGGCATCAGTGACACCTGAGCCTTCTCACCAATTGTCCTTGCATCATTTGTCAGTGTGGACTCACTGAAGAAGACAGAAGGTCAAACATATTTCTCCTCCTTAAAAGGACACCCTCTCTTCCCAATGGGTTTGCGTATCCTTAAAAATGCATAATCTTGAATGAAACACAAAAATGTGGAAGCGCCATAGTGGAAAAAACCAACACTATAAACTTTATTTTTTTTGTCTGTATGATCATATTGAATAGCTTGCTCAGGCAAACAAATAAATAAAATCCTTACTTATTTTTCTTTAAGCTATTAATTGTCTTAGAGAATGCAAACTGAAGGTTGTTCAGTGGACATTACAAAATTCAAAGACACTTTGGAAAAAATGTTTGCGAAGGTATCAGGAATAATCTTCCAAAGGACGGTTTTCAGTAAGCAAAATTTCTTGGCAGAAATTCTATTCATCTGGAGGAAGATACAAGTTATTTACCCTTCTGAATATTATACCAGGTAACTGAACCTATAAGATCTTCAGTTTCTAGAATATAGCTCATGCTTAAATACATTATAGGCAGAATTTGCATGTTCTTCACTTGTCCTTAAACATGAATAATAAGAAGAGTATTAAATCTTCCCATGTCAGATCAAAATCCTAGGGCAGGTAGCTATCATTGTAATTCAGTGGGCAGAGCTGGTGTCTGGAGAGGTGAATTCATGTGTCCAAGGTCATCTAGTCTACCAGTAACAGGGCTAAGAATCAACTCTGCTGAGTCTTAAAAGTGTTTTCTGGTCACTAGCCCCTTGTATTAGTTCCTTATGTTCATTATGAGAACGTGGCTGTGGGCTCACAGATCAGGGTATTTAAAAGTACTTGGACCATTTGCAGGCATATATTTCTCTCATTTTCACTAGATTCTGATGATACATCTTCACTGCTAGTCAAAGGGGTAGAAGTAGGCTTACCATGGCTGCATGTGCAAGGGCAAATTTGCTTGCATGGAATTGTAAGTTCCTTTGGCCAGACAGATTCCAGAATTATAGCAGGTTATGGATAGTACTCCTGGATATCTGTATGCTGCACATCAGTGGGTAATAAAGACAATCTAAGTCACATGGAAAGATTAACAAAAAAGTTTAAGTGCCCATTTTGATGCCCAGACATCCATGCTCCATTGTGTTTAGTAGCATTAAAACATACGCATTTTTATGAATCCCCAGGTGTGTTTATTTTCCCTTTTTATGTGCTAGAGACCTCACAAAATTGTCATTTGAAAACTGCAAAATTTCCAGTCTTTTACCTCACTTTATTTGGGCGGCAACCCTTTGGTGAGGAATTCTCATGGTTGAGAGAGCACCACTAATGAACTACAGTTCATTATAATGAACTACAGCTTCTGTAGCCTTGAAAAGGAAAGAGGCAGTGAGGATGAGGAAGAAGAAACCTAATGAGGTGAGAAAACAAACACAGATTAAAGGTATGGCGTAAGCTTATCATCAGTTCCTGGGACAGCTGCAGGAAAAATGGCCAAGTTTGTTCCAAAGCAAGAGGGAAGCAGTAAAGGCTGTGTCAAGGTCCAAAGCATGATAAAAGGTCAAATACAAACAGAAAATATTGAGCTGCTGCCTCTCTTCCTAGCTGTCTGCTCCAAATAAAACTGTGGATCACTGATTGTATATGAGGCTTCCAACATACAATTCATGCTACAGTTCCTCAGTACAAAGTATAGTTTTGCATCAGTGCAAAATATTCCAGCATCCAAAAGGTGAGGTACCTGTATTGACAACTGTTCATGGGTACCTCAGAGATGCCAACTTATCCCAGCTGGTTTCCTGTTTATCTGAGATCAAGAAAGAAGGAAAAAGTGTATGCATCTTGTAGGATGTCACACATGTGACTGCAATAATAATGTTCCCTGCTTGAAATACAACATCCCTTCCAGTGTAATTTGAAGGCCTGCTGTTCATTTAAATTACCCACTGTGTGGGCTGTGTGCTATTATACTGCACAACATAAAAGGAATATATAGTATTTGCTTTCCCTTGAAGAAATAAGGAATGTGAACCTAGAACATTTTCAGAATAACATAATCATATTTGTTTAAGAAAATTAGTAATTAAAAAATGAAGAAAAGCTTTAGAAGTTATACCACTTACACAAGCTAATTCTATCCTTTTCTCTCCCACAGTTACTTTACCATAGGTTATTAATATGCAACAACGTGACTTTGTTTGGAGGCCTCAGAAGGCCTGCACTGTAACTATGATCACAGAATCACAGAATGGTTTGGGTTGAAAGGGGCCTTTAAAGGTCATATAGTCCAATCCTCCCACCATGGGCAGGGACATCTTCAACTAGATCTGGCTGCCCAGAATCCCATCTGACCTGACCTTGAACGTTTCCAGGAATGCGGCATCTACTACCTCTCTGGACAACCTGTCCCAGTGTTTCACCACCCTCATCATAAAAACTTTCTTCCTTGTATCTAGACTAAACCCATTCTTTTTTCAGTTTAAGACCATCACTCCTTGTCCTGTCACAATAGGCCCTGCTAAAAAGTCTGTCCCTGTCTTTCTTATAAGAAAGGAAAGAGATCATGAGATTCTTTGTGCAGACAACCAGCTACACACCAGCTTGAGTCCTCTGAACATTTCTCTTGAGGAATTAGATGCAAGAAGTCGTACAACTTTTGTTTATAAGCTCTGGGTCATTTAGAGTATGTCTAAAGAACATAATGTGGACTGTGCAGATACCTGAGAGCCTGTGCCAAATAAGCTAGCTTCAAAATAGGAAACAGCACAGCCCTCTTGGCTCAGCAGTTCTCTCAAAGTAATTGGTTCTACTGAAAAGTGCAGTGTGATGCCTTCAGGGAAGTGATGTTTGTACATCCAGGACCTTTGCTGGTACTTGGATCCTCTGTTGCACAGATGTATGCTGCATGTAGACATGTCCAAAGAGTCCACAGCCTACACAGTGGCCAAAAGAATAAAGGTTTACATTGGCAGACGTAAGACTTCAAAGACGTTCACTTTTCTGTGCAGCAATGCAACCACTAACACTACCACATTCATGTTGAGGGAGTCATTCAGGTATATAAATGGGGTACCTACGAATGTAATTATCCTGAAAAGCACACCTAACTATTGAACAGTTATGACATGGCCATAATAATAATACTTGTGGGGTTGGATTCTCATTTTTCTACATTAGGACTTTGCAGACTTCACCTGAACACAGAACTTGGCTAGTAGACTTCTTTTTTCTTTTCTTTTCTTTCCTTTTCTTTTCTTTTCTTTTCTTTTCTTTTCTTTTCTTTTCTTTTCTTTTCTTTTCTGTGATAGTACCTACTGAAGAAATGAGATTTCTAAGAATAAACTCAAATTTTATAAAGTATACTATTAAGATAGCAAAACGTGTGCAATCTCTCTTGCCAGTTTTGTACGGTATTGCAGGGCTAGATCAAAGAAGACTGCCGTTGTTTTTGCCCTTCTAGGAGAGATTTTTTTTGGTAAGAAATAAGCAGCCTTAAGCCAAATAATCAAAGGGTGAAAGCCTCGTTTCATTGAAATTAGACTTCAAGACGTGCCAGTTTACAGAACTGAGCATTGGGACCTCTCTGTGTAAATGGATTCTAAATAAATGAGCTCGTTCCATTCTGTAACACTGCTGCAGTCCTAGAAAAAGGATAAATGCAGGTATATTCTGCCCAAATTGTGCTGGCATAGACAGAGAGAATACACTTGCATTAACTGCTACCACTTCATCATTCTGTAGGTAACACAATCACACTATATCTAGCAAATGTTCTTTCTCTGCTAAATTTGCTGACATTTCACAGATAAACTTGATCATTCTAATTCATTGCTGTGTGCACATTAAACATTTCATTTTATAAAATATTGTCAATTTAATTTCAAGAAGAACTATGTTGATGCATACAAATTGGAAATAGGCTCACAGTTTGTTGAATCAAATTTTGGATAGAAACATAATGGACAGGAAAGATTTGCTTAGGTATGGCTTGCTAATCTGTTCTGGTTAACCACAAAGTGTTCTCTGAAGGGAAGAGAGCTAGCAGAGAAAGCAAGAGGGAGAAGAATAGTTTGAAGGATTTCATTGAAGTCCTTCACCTATCTCTAAGCAAGAGATAAGCTGTTTGATACCCTGTGCTCACTATCCTTTCCTTCATTGGTCACTTTTGGATAGGTCTGTGCACCCCACACCATTCCTCTAACCTCACGAGCATGCATAAGTTTGCAAAACACACGCACATTTGACGTGCAGTTCCCAGAAGTCCTGCATCAATCAGTACTTCAGCGAAGCCTTTACATGATCTAACGTTCTGATGAGGTCTGTAGTGATGAGGACTTTCATTTCACTACAAAGGAGATAAGCTTCACCACAAACTGCCTGAGCTCTTCACAGCTGTCTTCAACAGCTGAAAATAAGGATTTAAGATACAACTTCTGCAATTAAATCCACTAAGCCTCTTGTATCCTCAATATGAGATTAGCACAAGCTCAGCAGACTGAAGGCTTTCCCTCCCAGCCTGTTGTTCTGCTTTTAGGATATGAATGTTACACTATGAATGGTCTGCATGATCCCTAATATTATATTAAAATTACATACTTCTTTTCACAACAGGGAAAAATTCATGCCAGCAAATGACTGAAGTCCTATTGCTTCCAGGAGAGTTGCCTTCAACATGGTGATCAATGCTGCCTCACCTTGGTGATTGCTTGAATCTTTTAGGCAGGTTTCACTGAATAACATGGTTCAACACAAATTACTTTAACTCTTTTGTTAAAGGCATTTCCAGAAATAGTGTCGAGGCACTTATCTCAGGAATCAGAAAGAGGAAGCTTCTCAATGAGATTCCAAGTGTCTTTCTTTCAGATGTTGTCTTGGAGTTCATCAGGCTATCTGGAAATTCAGTACAGAAAACTATACTGAGAGATGCTAGAGTCATCAGAATAGATTCCCCTTCTTATCAGACTCCAAAGAAAGCTGTGAAGGATGATTTATACCATATTTTAGTTTACAACTTCTTAGGAGTTCAAAGAGTGAAATTTCACTGTCTGTTCAATTTTCTGCAGTTCTCCAGTGCCTGTTTAGCCAATAATAGCAACCTAGTGTGTCCCCTGCTGTGGCAGCTGTGAAAATCTACTTGAAAATATCCCACGCTGAAACAGAATACACCTGGGGGAGAATATTTTTTTTTTTATTGCTAGATTATATGTGGGAAGATATTCACTTTGGTCCTAATTCTCCAAGGAAGGATTAAAAAAGAAAATGTACAGAGTAGCTCTTTTAAAACCAGTGGTGTTAAAATTATTTACTCCAGCAATGAATTTATCCTATAGCATATACTACATAAATTGATTTTTAAAAATATATACCATTATCCAAAAGAATAATTAGAATTGGAGAAACAAATTCAGACCATTTTACAATCTATATTTTATCACACTTTCAGTATCAGTAATTCTGACGGCTTGAAAAAACTTTTAAAATGTTCTTTTCAACTTTCTACCTTGTATATACACAAACAAAAGCATTGACACGGTCTTAGAAATCTATCAGACAAATTAATGTTTGACCAGGAACACACCTAAGGAAATGACTTTGAATCAGAAAAGCACAGAAATGCATTGCTGGAAGTTACATATTTTTGATATCTACCTGGCCTGTGCTATGTGATATAACAGTGTACCAAATAGTACACTGTATTAGTACCAATAGTACCAATTATTCTAAACATTTCTCCACTGCCTCTTGATGACCTTAAAGTGTATGTTAGCTTAGTAGAAACTCCAGTACCGTACAAAACCAGTAATAATGTACCACGGCAATATTCTGGTAAATGTTTGTGAAAGTTTGAAAAAAGGAATTCAAGTAGCCAGTAGAAATTATAAAATTAAAATGTACTTAATTAGTAATAATGAAGAGATGTTTAAAATTTGCATGTGTGAGGTATGTTTAATGAGACATAGAAAACATTTAAAGGAATAGTTCCTTCAACCTTTCCCCAAGATGGTATTTCTGGACAGCAGGCCACTATACTATCACCAGGACTTGTAACATGTTATCGTGCTTTGATTTTGCCCGTAGATAATTTTTTCTCCTTTTGTTCTGCCTCTTAATTGTTCTGTATATTAACCCACAATTTTCTTCAGTAATAACATTTTGATTAATCAGAAACAAAGCTAAGAAAGTGAAAACAGACAGAAGCCCGTGTACAACAAATCACTAGTGCTCTGCTTTGGCTCAGAGTTCCTTGGCATTTAGATGCAGATTTCCACGTTGCAGTAATCCATTTGAACCTTATCTCAGAAATACCTCCTTCCAAGTCAATAAAGCTATACAGGACCTGATTCTGCAGACACTGCTTTCAGCAGATTTCTCTTTGACACAGCTGATTAGCCTGAGTATAAAGTTCCAGCGTTAAGATATCTCATAATAGGCCTGTCATGCATACAGCAAACAGGTGAAACAGGTCCCACATGCATGGTGTTTGGAAGGGCAAAGCTGTCTGGTTTGGGTCAAATTCTCTGCAACATGGGATTAAAAATTTCATGGTGTCTGTTGGTGCCAGGTCTGTGGCAGATGAAGCACGCCACAGCAGCAGGTGGTGGCTCTGCAAGAGGCACAGGAGTAAAATGACTGTACTTGGAGCCCATGTAGACTTTTGAAGTCACACAAAACCACTGCTAGGTGGTGCCTGACCTCAGAATAGGTAATGCCAGTGTTATACTTGGTGATGTTCTTGCCTCACTTTTAACCAACCCTTCTGACCACCAGGGATGGCTGAAGCATTACCAAATGCAAGGCTCTAAGACTCCAAAGATATTTTTTACTATTTTATTCAAAATATTTCTTATCTAATTATTATCTCATTCCTGTCTTCCATTTTGTCTAGTACCAAGGGTAATTGCTTCCATCCAGTGAAAATCAAGTATATGAAAAATACTTCTTTATCTCTTTGCTGAGCTCACAATTTAGATTTATTTCTCATTCATTTGAACTCAGGAGTGTTATCTGCCTGGTGAAATCTATGCTATTATGCCAGCTCCCAGAAAATTTACCTGTCATCAAATAAGAAATAGTGTGATACATCTCTTTTTGGTGCAATATATATTCATCTTTGTGTCAAAAATAATTATCCAGAATACATGATTATTTTTTTTTTCTGTTTTTTTAAGGGTATTCTGTGTGAAGACTGCAGTCCTGTGTGAAGTCTAATAGATGTGGCTCAAGCCAATATTAGATTACACTTTAAGAAACACTGGAAATTTAAACTAAAGTATCCTGTATTTGTTGCTCTGTTACACGTTTTCTTGGGTAATGCAGAGCAAAAGCAAGTAAGAAGATAGTGATACAAAAGGACACAGGTAATTTATGGCACACACTACTTGCTAATGTCAAAACAGTTGCCCTAAAACTCATCTCCTGAAATTTGGTGCATCTTTTAAACCAAGAAATTGTCAGCCCTCTTATTTCTTGTCATTAAGGGGTATTGCCTAAATTAATGCAGTAGTTTTAGCTCGGGATGTGGTTTTTTCCTTGTTGTTTTGCCTTTTGCATCCTCTCCAAAAAACGGTACTGCTACTGCTGTACTCATTTGGTCTCCTAGTGATCCTCTCAACTTTGGCTCTACTGTCAGAATCCTGGCCTTGCAAACCAGGACAAAGCAAAGCCAAGCAAATGAACAAGCTCTGCAATTTATTAGAGTGCTGTTTTCATTGTAGGTATCTTTATATTGCTTTTGCACATAACCAGTGCTTTAGAGTGAAGGAAATAACACCTGCAATGATTTCAGATCTCTTTGTTCCCATGTGTAAGGATTTTAAGCATAGATGAACAGCAATGTGTAGTCAGGAGCCTGATGCATACAACAAGATTTCTGCACAGTAGGAAAACCAAAGGGGCCACTGGACAGACTAAATTGTTTCAAACATGGTAGACTTTCAGTTTCCAGCCCCAAGAAAAATCAACCTAATGTACTAAACAGAAGGACGTATGATAAAGGTCAACCAGAAGTGGGAACACAAAAGTAAGTAAAAACTATTGTGTCTGTAGCCCTTTGGAGGGCAAAGAGTGCAGGAAGAAACTTAAAAGAACATCTTTGACTCTGATGCTGTGATAAAGGGCATTCTGCCTTGAATAGCTTGCACAAGAAGTACACAAAGTCAGAGATGGCCACAGATTTAACAGATGATATAGGAAAAACATGAAAAAAAGTATAAAACCTGCCCTGTTTTGTTACTCAGCAGTGGAGCATGCAGGCTAAAATAGTGGGCATCTTTCTCTGTAGCTAGAGGATTTTCTGCAGTTGCCTGAATTACAGAGTTTTAGATGACCATAGCATGTAACCAAGGGACACTGTACTGTATGTTCCACTGATATCATTATTTTTCAGAACTGACTTATTATTTGCATTCCTGTATGGTAATGGTTAGACAACTCAATTCCAGTAACAATAAATTCTCCATACCTGTGCAATTTTGTGGTTTTATTAGACTGCATTTTAAAATTACGTATTCCTTGTCCTCTGCGTATATATTTGTCTGCATGTACTTATATATAAATACATAAATAAATATATATTTTATATATATATATACTTAAAGCTCAAATAATGAGAAATTTCGTTTAGGTAACAGTACCTAAAACAGAAATTATTATGCCTGTCAGATAATTATCCATTATTTCCAATGTATGGAATATTCAGGTAGTAAATAGAATATGTTATGCTCCAAAAACTGTACCAAAAAAACCCACTTCTTTGTCTTCATAGCTACTTTGTCTATTCCTTACCTCCACTTCAAAATTCAGGTCAAACAGAGACATTTAAATTAAAGGATGTGGCCAAAATTCCCAATACCTTGCTCATTAATTACCCACAGACTGTTGCCTGATTTTTTTGAGAAGCTCAGCTACAATAATTACTGAATACATGCTGATTACTGGCCACAACACAGTGCTAGCTCTTACCTGTGTACTGTGTATTTATGTATTCAATTTCCAGGGGCCAACCAATAAAAAAATCCAACATTTTGAAAGGCTGTTTCATACAATTTTAAAAATGTATCCAGAAAATATAACCAGCACAGATCTTGCAGTTTATTTCCCCTCCTCACCATGACAAAGAAAATGCAGTGTTAAGTCTTTTTCTGCTTCAAGCAGTGCAACAAGACTGATGTAATTGAACTTGAAACCAGTGGGCTGCTGCCAACCATGTGCTTCTGAAAAAGATCACATGTGAACACTTTTAGGAACTGAAACACACATAAGCTAACATTTCCTGAAGGTTTGGAAATTTGCTCAGCAAATACAACCAAAACAAAAAAACAAAAAAACCCCCACCAACTACACTGGAGATGTTAAGGATACATCAGAAAACAGATCTGAGTATTTTTAGGGTTAGATTGTACTGGGGAACAGCACCATATTCTTCTTATACCAAACCTACCTGTGAGTAATGAACATCGGAAACCTTTGGAGAAGAATGATATTTCAAAATTGATGATGATGATGATGATGATGATGATGATGATGAAGAAACATTCAGCTAGTTGCTTTGCATGAGAAATTTTAATATGAAACAGCTACTACTTGTGTGGCAAAAATCCCCGACATATGACACTATTTAAAGTTATATGAACAAATAATAAGCCCATAAACGTATTATTGTGTCTTTCTGTGATATTTACATATTTTGGCAGAAAACATTTAGGGTTATTCTCCTCCACTCCATCTTGTAAACTCAAATGGGAGTCAGGAGATCAAATTGTGCTTTTCAGCTTTTACCTTATTGCCTGAGATTACTGCAGGTGAATAATCGCGTTTCCAAACTTAAAGTACTCTTAAAGTGCAACAGCCCCAGTGTAAAGTTCATTTTCCTCCAATTAACTGAAAATTCTGAGAAACTGATTTTAGTCACTTGCAGCTGCAGTTACTGAACATATTCTCAGGCTCCTATATAGCACCTGACGGTACCTGCCCCCCGCCACCCCCTCTTCAGTTTCTGTCTGTATTTGAAATATTCTGATTCAATCAGAGTATTTCTGTGACTACAGAAAAATGTACATATCCAGCTTCAATGGGGAAACATAACCAAACACATGAAACAGACGTGCTTCAGATTGACTCAGTTATTCTGCACATCTCTCTTTACAGCCATTCGTGTTATGCAACTGAGTCAGAGTAAGAATTAGAAACAGTTATATAAAGACTCAAGGAAGTTTTGAATTCTGTAATGTAGAGATTATAAATATCAATTTATTTAAGTCACATGAGGCTTGGGATACGTTCCTCATCCCGTATAAACTCAGTTCTGTGATGCTGGCTATAACTAAGCTGGGCATATTAGTCCTACTGGTATTTTACAGTACAAGAAAATGATAATATGCATGGAAAAAGAAAAATTGTTAACTCTGGCAAAATAAAATTACACTATTATTTTTATGGATTGATTTACCTTCTATTTCCAGACAGTCCTATCATCTCCTAATGAATCAGTTTATATTGACCTGTGATGGAATCTGTAACCCCTCTGTGTAAGAGAGCTTAAGCACGTGTACAATGGCAAAGCGACAACCTCTCCCCAGTTTAAAACAAAACTCTAAATAATCCAGATTGTGAAACGAAATATTATCACTTTTGCAAGAGCCTTCTTTAAGCAAGACATTAAGTTGCCAAAGTGCTACCATCTGTATTGGTGACATTTTTGAGAACAGTATTTTCTTTTTATGCAAAAAGGTTGCATGAACATTTTGTTTTTTCTAAGGAAAACATTAATGAGAAGTCACTAATATATGGTGGAACACAAACCCATCCTTGGCTCACCTGTTTCTGAGTCAGCACTAGAAGGAAAGCCAGCCAAAGAGAAGTAGCTGAAGTAACAGTTTCTTAACCCACAAAGGGAAATGAACCAACTTTATTTGCTTCCATGTATCATGAATGCTTTGCTTGCTGTTGCAGTTATTATTCAGTACTCTAGGTCCAGTGATTCCAGGCCTCATTCTGTTCATGGAAGAGAAGCTGAAGAGTGAGTGACGAGTCCTGAGGATGTGAATTCCTGCTCATGTTACTAATTCTCAACATATTTTTTTCTGCTGTACAGGAAAAAAGACTACAGAAAACTGAACTTCCACTTCTAATTTTGAGCAGAAAAAAAATAAATTATAATGAATCTCTTGCTTCATCTGGGATGAAGTTGTGTGGGAAGTATCTCACCGACAAAGACACTCTTGTGTCTCTGACCATGGGTCTGAGGCCATATTTGTGCCATTGCAGATTGTTTCTCTTCCATCTGTTTCTGCCTTAAAACAGTTACAATGAGATCTCGTAGGGATGACATAGCAGGTACTATGTTCACTGCTAAAACATTCTATATTAAGACAAGTTGGCATCCGTCACCATTATCTTCCTGATCATAACATGACTTGGCCATGGTAAAGAGTGTCTCCACTGACATCCTGGAAGCATTGGTAGGAGTCTTTTGCCAGACACAGATTAAATAATAATTGCAGCTCCCAAATGTTCTTCCTAGCAAATGTTGTATTTAGGAGGCAGAGAATTGATGCTCAGAAGTCCTACTGCTGTCAACAAACCACTTGAGCAAGGTTGTGGTATAATTAATACTGAGCTCTCATTATCCTAAACCCAATAGTATCTGCTGCTTCCCCCAACACATTTTTCAGAAGAAATCTTTTGCATTCTTGATACTCCCCACTCTCAATTTAAATACTGATGAATTTGTATGTGTCTTTGTTTCTGTGTATGTGCATTAAATAATTGTTGACTTACTCCCTGTTATATCTTGCTTAATGTTTTCGCAGAGTCAAAGTTCTCTCTTCTGAAGACCTCTTCTCCAAAGCCTACACATTTCATTGAATTTATCAGCATCTCCTCCATGGAAATTAAGAGGATGCATTAAATGAAAGGCACAAGATGGGCCACAGGTTACTTTAGTCTACTCTTCATCACTCAGATTTCTGGCAGAGTGTGGAAGGGCTTGGGGAAATTATTGTTATCTGACTCTATCACAGATAGCTGAAGAGGTTTAATGCTGGGCTTGGTTATGTATGGTTTTGTTATTATGTTCCAGAACCACAGAAATGGCTTTGTTTCTTGAGAACTTTTCTAACCATTTTAATGAGGTATATATTGCTGAAGTTTAGCAAGCAGTGTTTTTCACGTGTTTAAGCTAATAGCTCTTCCTCAAGCTAGTCACAGAATCACAGAATAATAGAATCACAGAAGGGTAGAGGTTGGAAGGGACCTCTAGGGATCGTCTAGTCCAACCCCCTTGCTAAAGCAGGTTCACCTAAAGCAGGTTGTACAGGAATATGTCCAGGTGGATTTTTAGTCTCCAGAGAAGCCTGCAGAACAGGCTGCATTCTGGGGCAGCCTGTTCCAGTGCTCTGTCACCCTCACAGTGAAGAATTTTTTCCTGATGTTCAGGTGGAACTTCCTGTGTTCTAGTCTGTGGCCATTGCCCGTCATCCCATCACTGGGCACCACTGAAAAGAGACTGGCCCTATCCTCTTGACATCTGCCCTTTAGATATTTAGAAGCACTCATAAGATCCTCCCGTCTTCTCTTCTCCAGGCTTAACAGACACAGATCACCCAGAACTGGACACAGTACTCCAGATGTGGCCTTACCAGGGCAGGGAAGAGGGGGAGGAGGACTTCCCTTGACCTGCTGGCCACACCCTTCTCCATGCACCCCAGGATATCATTGGCCTTCTTGACCACAAGGGACATTGCTGGCTCATGGTTAACTTATTGTCTGCCAGGTCAATCTGTAACCTGTAATGGTGCACCTCCTCAGCTGCAGGACTCTGCACTTGCCCTTGTTGAACTTCATGAGGTTCCCCTCTGCCCAACTGTCCAGCCTTTTCAGGTCTCGCTGAATAGCAGCACAGTCTTCTGACATGTCAGCCACTCCTCCCACTTTCATATCATCAGCAAACTTGATGAGGGTACACTCTGTCCTTCACCCAGGTCATTGATGAATATGTTGAACAAGACTGGACCCAGTACTGACCCCAGGTGACATCACTAGCTACAGGCTTCCAACTAGACTCTGCATCACTAATCACAACCCTCTGAGCTCTGTTATTCAGCCACTTCTCAATCCACCTCACTGTCTTCTTACCTAAGACACACTTCCTAAGCTCATCTATAAGGATGTTAGGGGAGACAGTGTCAAAAGCCCTGCTGAAGTTGAGGTAGACAATATCTGTCTATACTCATCTACCCAGCTAGTAACATTGTCATAAAGGTTATCAGATTGGTCAAGCATGATTTCCCCTTGGTCAATCCATGCTGACTACTCCTGATATGCTTTTCTTCCTACATGCGCTTAAAGATGACCTCCAGAATGAGCTGTTCCATCATCTTTCCAGGGATAGAGGTGAGGCTGACTGGTCTGTAATTTCCTGGATTCTCCTTCTTGCCCTTTTGTGAGACTGGAGTGACATTAGCTTTCCACCAGTCATAGAATCATCATAGAATCATACAATCATAGAATCACAGAATCATGGAAGGGTTTGGGTTGGAAGGGACCTCAAAGATCATCTAGTTCCAACCCTTCTGCCATAGGCAGGGACAACTCCCACTAGATCAGGTTGCTCAAAGCCCCATCCAACCTGGTCTTGGACACCTCGAGGGATGGAGCATCCACAGCTTCCCAGCGCAACCTGTTCCAGTGACTCACCACCCTCATAGTGAACAACTTCTTCCTATTTTCTAATCTAAATCTACCCTCCTTCAAATTGAAACCATTATCCCTTGTCCTATCACTACAAGCCCTTGATTTCAGCTTCCCCATAGGAGTGCAGTGCCATGCAGACAGGCGTAGACATCTGGACTGGAAAACAAACTTCATTAACAGACTTTAATCTTCCCTTTCCTCCTTGGTGTGAATTTCTTCTACCCAGAACTCTAAATAGTTTGGGCAAACATTTAGTCTGGGCACAGTTGTGTTGTCCTGAAACTGATATGACAGACTTCCTGAGCTGGCTGCAAGCTTGTTAGGGTCCCTTGCACTTCTGCTGCTTTTGCTGCTACAAGGATTTGCATTTTCCTAAATATATTTTGAAGTTTATGGGTGTCCTGATTTGGCCAGGGCAGGGTTAATTTTCAGCAGGAGTTGGGAGGGAGCCACAGCTGGGCTATTCAGCACCCCAAGGTATGATGCCTGGGTGAGGGTGTGTGTTTTCAGGTCCCCTCCACTGGTCAGTGCGCTCAGTGCCCCTTGTTTTTTACCTTGTTTTCTCCCTGTTGTTATTGCTGTTGTTGTTCTGATTGTTTCTTGTGCATTATCGTATTAAATTCTCCTTATCTCAACCCTGGGGTTTGTGCTTTCCCTTTTTCCCTTCCCCGCTGGCTGTGAGGGACCAGCAGCATGCGGTGCTCAGACCCTGGCAGCGCCTAAACCACCACAGCCTTTTTGGCGCCCAACGTGGGGCCTGGAGTGTTGAGATAAGGATAGAATCTGACCAGAGCATGTTAAAATAATTTCTGTTAGATGCAGTTTTCTGTTTACATATATATATTGTTTGAATAGAGTGTGTTTAAAATGCTGGCCAATTTGTTTGCATGGTGGTGCTGTATTAATCCTTATATCCAGTGTGTGTTCCCAGTGATGGTGCTGATCATCCCTGGGAAATGTGTCAAGAGGCTCATTGTACTTTACTGGTGTCCTGGTTCAGCCAGGACAGGTTTAATTTTAGTGGAGCCAGGTTATTCTATAGCATGCTGACGTCATGCCCCGGGGCCAGTTCCAGTGGGGGAGCAGTTCGCATCCGACTGCTTCGCCTGGGCTCGGGTCCGTGCCTTTGTCCAGTATTTTTTTTTTTTTTGTATTGCTCCTTTGTCACTGTTACTGTCATTTTGTTAACTGCAACTACTTATTACATGGTTTTTTTTATATTAAACCTTCCTTATCTCAACTCAAAAAGGCACTTTAAAACCTTTTTTTTTTCTTTCTCTGTCCGCGACCCACGGCAGAGGGGAGGGGGCAGAAAGAAGCAGTGCCAGCCACGCAGCAGCTACCGCGGAGCCCTGCCGGGGTTTTACTAAACCCTCACAACTGGATACTGACAACTTATGATACGACTGCGTCACTGCTTGGAGGAGTGAACTGGTACCTGTATAGGGCCTGGGTGTTTGTTAGTGGTCTCATCCTATCTATGGGTGAGACAGGGGAGGAGACCTTCTCAGCTTTTGGAGAATTTCTCCTTATCTCAACCCTGGGGTTTGTGCTTTCCCTTTTTGAGGGATTTGGGCTATCCTTAGAATGTAGAGGCCAGCATGCTCTTGCTGCTGTGCTTTTTGAATGTCTGCCAAGTCCTCTTTAGAGTTCTATGGTTCTTATCCAATAACATCACCCAGAGACCTGCCCCGAGGCTGGATAATTATGAGTGGCAAGGTGTGTGGGAGAGCATGGGCAAGTGCCTAGGCCAGTGGTCACCCCCAATGTTTTGGAATTTCACTCCTGAGCAAGTACAGAATCCTGATAAACTAGTAAAGCACTTAAAGAAGGTGTGTTGCCACTCCAGCAACTCCTAGGAGACACAAATTACTGCCATGTGTTGGGGACTTGCCCATGCCTACTGTATCCTTCTCATCACTATTCAGTGCCCTCAACAGGAAGAAAAGGTCTCTGAACCCGAAAACAAACCAACTGATAATCCAGGTGAGCCAGAGAATGAACCTGTGCCAGTATCAGTTGCCCCTATACAGAAGAAGAAATATAACAAAAAATCAGTTTGTATAGCGAGGGATGAGGATGAACCAGAGCCATCATGAGAACAGGAGGAAGAGCCAGAGGTGATCACTTGAGCCCTATCCTTCAGTGAGCTGCAAGATACATGGAAGGACTATAACAGTCTCCCAGGTGAATGGATTATCACATGGCTGCTGGGATTGTGGAGCTCGTGGTTTGGAATTAGAGGTGAAAGAGGCCAAGCACTGGGATCCTTGTCTAGAGAAGCAGGCATTGACAAGGGAATTGGAAAGCAGGCACAGACCCTCAGCCTTTGGAGGTGACTCCTGTCAAGTGTAAGGGAAAGGTACTCCTTCAAGGAGGATGTCATATGTCAGCTAAGCAAGTGGACCACCATGGAGAAAGGTATTCAATATCTGAGGGAATTAGCTGTGCAGGAGATGATTTATGGTGATCTGAATGATGAGCAGTCACCCATGGATCCAGACCAAGTTCAATGTACACCACCCATGTGGCAGAAATTCCTGCGAAGTGCACCACAATCATATGCCAGTTCATTGACAGTAGTGTCCTGAAAAGATGGCCAGGGACAATTGGTGGATGAAGTGGCTGGCCAGCTCCAGCAGTACAAAGGAAGCATCTCTTCCTCTCTACATGCCTGTGTCTCAGCTATCAAGGAATTGTCTCGAGAGGTCCAGCAAATCAAAGAAGACATATCCTACTCTCCACCTTTATGGGCCCGTGTTTCAGCTATTAAGACTAGACACTCCCCTGCTCAAAAGAAAGACCATGGAAGGTACACACTACAGGGCACCCTGTGGTTCTACCTATGTGACCATGGAGAAGACAAGGAAGTGGGATGGAAAACCCACTTCAATCCTAGCTGCACAGGTACATGAGCTGCAAGAGAAGACACCACTGACCCAACAAAACTTACTGGTTTTTGCTCTCAACTACAGTAGATCAGTGATTTAACTTCATTTTTTTTCCTCAAAAGAAAAACAAAGTATCTGGCACTAGATAAAAATCTAATTTCTAAAGAAAATAGAAATCACATAAAAATAAAAAACTCCATTATTTTAACATTGCATTCCTTTTTTAAAGGTGTGGACAGAATAATAAAATGTTTTTCATGCTCAGTGCTATCAACACTGAAGCTAAAGTTTTAGATTCCAACAAATCCTTTTGCTTGCTTAAAATACCCATCCAAATTAATGTTGGCATGCCTCTGTTACGAGTTCTCTGCAGCAGATATCTCTCTTGCTTTCTAGAATTTCCACTGTTTCATTTTTAAATTTTTCTTTCCTTTATTTTTTTAATTTAAAAAAACCCAACAAAATAGAAACAGTTTCAGAGAAAAGTAAAGATTACTTTCTAAATTCAGAATGAAGTCACTGAAAGATTCTGTTATTGCCATGTGAAATAATGGCATCACTATCTTGCTTGTCCGTCTAGATTGACACTGACAAGATAGGATTTGTATGCAGCAATTGTCTCAGACTGATGGTTTAATAATGTCTCTAAATTGCTGTCAATGATAAACACTAATAATTCATCATTTCATAATGTAGAAATGTGAAAGACACACCTCATTCATTCATCTTGAATCATCTTGAGTCCCTTCATGCCCATGTTTTTTACTGAATCAGTAATAGTCAAAGCTCATTTCCTCCACAGCTTGAAAGAAATTCTTTTGGTTTATTTCAGAAGCAAGAGTTTGACATTGGTGTCAAATAGATTGAAAATTAGCCTAATGGCGGCAAGTAATAGCACAATATCTCTTCAGCAGTACAGAAAATAGCATTTGGGCCTGTATACAGAGAAAAGTAAAAGAAGGAAAAAAAAAATCAAAACGGTAGAACAGTGCAGGTAATAACCCAATATAACCTTTTACTTCTTCATAATTCATTATTTGATGATTATATATGCTGTGATTTCTGAGCATGTAGTGCTACATACCAGTGTTGAGGTGCAAAATTTCTTCCACACTGCCATCCCAGCATGCCATAAAAAAACTACTCTGTAGGTTTTGCAGTTTAATCTAGCTTGAGGACCAGCTGAAGACTACTTCCCATAGCCTCACAGACTAAAGTAGGATGTGATACAGCTTGGACGCCATTCGTGGAGTATAAGAGGAGAAAACAGTAATTTTAAACTGAAAGTGTAGAGGGAAAGAAGATAAATTATTCTCTTTTTTTATAACATTCAGACTCTAACAAAACTATATGAGTATCAAGGGAAGATATAATATAAAGGCTTCACAATCAAACTACAGTGACTGAAAAAGCCAATAAAGAAGAGAGAAATCAGAAGTTTCCAGCAAATGTTAGCAGGGCAAAGGTCTGTGCAACTGGTGAAACAATAACAGAAGTTATTTATATACTTCCTTAAGGTAAAACTTTTATATTTTATGTTTTCTTTTTGTATTATAACTCAGACGAGCATTTTCTTTTGTCTTGTGGGTATTATATGAGACTTCGGGGTTCAGAAAAAATGAAATACCAAAAACATTTATTTCAGCCAAAAACTATACAAAAAGTCTCAACCTACCCCTATCACAACTACTTAAAGCTACACATAACACCTCCCCTATTCACAGTTCGAGATTACTGAGCAGAAAATCCACCATGGAGCATTGTTAGAGGAGCACACCATGTGGAAAAAACTCACAAGAAGACAAAACAAAATCAAAAGGCAAAATGGAAACAAAAATATCCTAGGAAGAGAGAAGCAAATACCCTTTAATTTATAACCTATAAAGAATTAGGAACTCAGGTTTTCACACTGTGTATGAATATACTCTATCATGTAAAATCTAGTCATCAATATGTTTTGAAACCCCTTTTCCAAACATCAAAGTTTAACATCAGTTTCAAAACATTACATGATGTGCTTTCTTCTCTCCTTGTTATTTAGTTGTCTTGCATGAATCCCCACTGGAGTGGAACAGTATACAGAAACAACAGGAGCACCCAGAGTCTTGCTCAAGCCTTAGCCTTGGCTTTCTTCTCAGTTTTCTTCTTATTCGTATGTTCTCCTGGATGCATAGTTAATTAGCTTTTCCACTAACATTATTGCCTTTCCATGACAGCCTGTGTGCGAGAAACACAACAAACACAAGCTCAAGTCTCTTTCATTCCTTGCAACCCCTTCTGCAGTGACAGCAGTATAAAATAAGCCTTCAGCAAAAAATGTTACGGTCCCAAAAGGTGAAACAAACCCATTCCCTCTCTATAGCTTCCAGATACGTTTTGCTGAGAGTGCCATAACAGTTTTTTCTTACATTATTCTCCTTTCATACCTTGTACATATTTTTCACCCTTTTGTTATGTTATGCTAAACATTTTGTAAGATTTTTGCTTTCAACTGTTGTTCTGGGAAGTATCTAGCAATCTCAGGGCACTAAAGGGAATTATGGTGATCAGCAGGATGGTCAAAAGCTAAATTCTTAAAACTAAAATGCTAACACTTGCAAGGCTTGAGAGAACATACAGTTTATGAAGGAAAGCTGTAAATTATTCACGGGATGCAATACCACACTTTCTGTCATAGCAAGTGTGTTGCATAACCAATTCATTTGCTGACAGATGGTCTACGAATGTTTTTTTCAAAATATAAACACACTTCGTGTCTACAGCTGCAAAGGAAGGCTTCTGAAAGTAAGCTGCAAAGAACCCTTAACTTAAATTGACTTTTAAGAATGTTTTATATGTGCCTAAGAAAGCAGAGTGACTCCTTAATATCAGTGGCAATGACCATAATTTATTAATCATTTCCATCCCTTACTGAGTTTGAAGACTTCAATGTAAAGTAATGTGAGGTAGTCACATTTTCAATTAGGACACCAGTGACAGCATTTGCATATAGAGTTTCATGCTTCTGTGGTACTCAGAGTAGCACACGTCTGTGCCAGACCAGTTTGACTGAGCTAGCCAGATGTATCTGAAGTAGAACTGTCTACATCTAACCCTTTCTTTAAGAAAAATATTTTTGTATGTGTGTAAAAGCAATATTTGTGCTCTGTCTTTCAAGAGTCTCAGGCTGTATATATTCACTCACAAGCTCTCTAATTAATTCATAAGTCTGCTCCTAGCAGAAAATGATTCAGGGACAGTTAGGTTTTTCTCCGTTATTTAAAATAATATTTTAGATGGCAGTTCATATCTTTAAAAAAACAAGAACACACAAGGCCACGCAAAAAGTAGCTCAAATTCCTGTTTCCAACAGTGGCCAAAAGCTAACGAAAAGGGAAGAATTTATGAAAAGGGCAAACCTGATTAATGTTTTCCCAGCTGCCAACTACTTGAGACTGAGGGACCTCCTCATTCAGATATGGTATCTTCAAATAAATAGAAAGATATTTGTATTAAAAATTCTTTGGAGGATTTCTCTTACATATGCATAGCCATTTGCCACTTAATCTAGAACCAGCTCTTTGAAGTCTACAGCAATGTGTAGCAAGGGCTCCCACAGCATGACTAGATGCCGTGTGAAGCCGTGTGGAGAAATATGCCTTTGTTTTGAACCTGCCATCTCAGTTTTAATCAGTGATGTTTTCCAGTCACTCTGTGCAACTTACTCTTTTACAGACCTCTGTCAAATCTTCCCTGCTTGACTGTTTCCTAAGAGGCTTAGCGTTTTCCCCTCTATCTTGATTATTGCTTTCAAAATAGAACCCCTCACAGCAGCAGCTATCATGATATAAATAGCTGCATTTCAAGCACAAATTGAATGCAAAGGTAAGGGCCTAACATAAAACAGTCAAGTGGCAATATCGATGGTTTTTCCAAAACAATCATATGACACAAGGCTATTCTTAACTAAAGGGTTTTTTCCACTTAAATGATATAGTAATACATAAACAAAATAATAAGGTCTGTGCTTGCCCCTTTACCTCTTCTACCTAACCATGAGACAGAAAATGTCATAATAAATTTGCCTCAGAATCTACTTTTCATTAGTAAAATGCCCCTTTCTACTTTACTTACAATATTTTAGCCAGAGATCCCCCTGAACTCCAGCTATGGAATATAACAAACTGGTCATTTCTTCTAGTTTTCTGATGGTGTCCATCACCATTACACCTAGGCAACCAATTTAGGACAAAATATTTCTCCCACCACACACTTCCACTCAGCAAGCACCAAATATTTTCCCTCCATTTACGGCAGTAGAAATGTGACTTGAAATTTTTCCTCCAAATATAGGGAAGTTCATGCTCATACTAGGCTATTTATTTAGAACAACATCTTTTGTGACTTTTCTGGTTGGTAGATAATTTTCTCAGAAAAAAAAACCCTCTTGATGTGGAAAGATGTTCACATCTTTCTGATGTGAACAAAACAAAACAAAACTCTCTAAAGATATAATGTTCACCTGGCAAAGGAAAATCCAAAAATGTAACTAAAAATTAAATCATGTGTTTAAACATAAGCATCTATGTGCAAATACGCCTTGGATAATTTTGATGAGGTCATAAACAGATGCAAAACCAAGAGTTTAAAGCTTTATTCTATAGAAAAACCTTAAAAAAGAAATAATTACTCCAAAGTGCCATGGAAAAATATATGGCACAGCTTCCTCTACAAATCTTACTAAAATAATGACCAGATACGAACATGAAGTACATAATACATTCTAGAGAGAGCATGAAATTAAATATTCTATCCTGAATATGCAAATAATTGTAGAGAAAATGCCTTTTTCTTTATGTTTTCAGGAAAAAAAATAAAAAAGAGTGTATCATTTTGTAAAACTGAAACAAAATGTTTCCTTTCAGATGCACTCAACACGAAATTGTAGGCCTCCACTGCAGTGGACTACTTACAGGGATTATCATCCATGTTTTTGTAAACCCTCATTTTATCCTATGTGTTAGCACTCAGATCAGGCTGTATCCCATGCCATATACCTAAAAACATGTATCAGAAAGGCTTTGCATTGTTGGACATGTAGCTGAAGACACAACCTAAAAAACAAGCAGGAGCTGAATGCAAAATCATTGTGCTGATACATCAACCGCAGGCTTATGTGGCAATTAATTTTTTATAGATTACTTGGCACACTGGTTTACCAAACATGATTTCTGTTACTGTGTATACAACACAAATGTTAGGCTTATCAACAGAATACTGGTACACTAAGACAATTCACAGAACCCAAGCTAATATTGCTGCACTGTATACCAGGAACCAGGATTTTGAGAAGGTAGGAGACAGTGCCACCAAGAAATAAATCCCTTTACACACACTCAGTCAGGTCAAGATGAGGTTTCCACGCTGTGTGTCACCAGCAGCAGAGCCAAAAGGAAGAGGGGTGAGAAGAATATGTCAGAAGTCTTTGACCAGGAAGAAAAGAGGAAGAAATAGAAACTTTAAAAAATGCTGTTAAGCCCTACAGTACCAGGAACAATCTGGAGGCAATGGGGTGTGGCGCACTGCCAGTTTTCTCTGTTGAGGCTTGTATACAGTGAGATCGCAAATCACTTGCTGCTCTAATATTGTATTTAGTGCTAAGTGAGGAACTGAGCTCTGACACCACTTACTGGTGCTGATTGCAATAGCACTGTTAACCTGGCATGTAAGCTGTCTCCCAGTGCATGCCTCTGGCCTGGCAGAATGGAATGAAAGGGACCAAATGATCTGGTATCTAACACTCATTCCACCACAGATGTATGCAAACAGGACCTTACTGAAGGCTCTGACAATTCCTCTGAAGCATCAGAGGAAATGCTTTTCCTGCAAGATGTCAAATGCAGTAATAAATTCTGTAACCATCCTGAAAATCAAAGGACCTGACATGACTTAAAAGACATCAAACGTATACACAAGACACAGAAGAAATATCTGCCTCTGCGATGCTACTCAGAAAAGTGCAGACAGATGGAGGAGGAAAAGGAAGGGAGGCATTTAAATGGATTTCTGTGCCTTTTAAGGTGAGTGGGAACTTCCCTATTGATATTCAATATGACATCTTGCTTGTGCTAAATCTTACTAAGGGCCTACCCTGTTAAGTGTTGCTCATTATTGAAATATGATGTGCTAGGAAGCATTGTTTATGTAAAACAAATTACTTACAGTTTTCAAAACATTATGTCCTACATTATGTAGCTCTGAATACAGCTTTTGAAAGCCTATTGATTTACCTTTTGACTAGCATAGAGTCATAAGACATGGATTAAGTAAATGGCCTTTATTTGCAGTGGTCACACTTGATACCAAGTGATAACAAGTTTCTAACAAATGCTGTAACTGGGTAAAAATGCTGCAAGTCATAGAATCAAAGAATTGTTTAGGTTAGAAAAAGACTCTTATGATTATCAATCCAACTATTAACCCAGCAATGCCAAGTCCACCACTAAACCATGTGACTGAGCACCACATCTACATGTCTTTCAAATATGGTGACTCCATCACATCCCTGGGCAGCCTGTTGCAGTACTTGAGAATCCTTTCATTGAAGAAATTTTTCCCAATCTCCAATCTAAACCTCCTTTGGTGCAACTTGAGGCCATTTCTTCTTGTCCTATCACTTGTTACTTGGGAGAAGAGATCAAACCCCACCTCACTACAACCTCCTTTCACATAACTGTAGAGAGTGACACAGTCTCTCCTGAGCCTCCTTTTCACCAGACTGAACAACCCCAGTTGCCTCAACTGCTCCTTATTAGGCTTGTTTTCTAGATCCTTCACCAGCTCCACTGCTGTCTTTTGGACGCACTTCAGCACCTCAATGTCTTTCTTGTAGTAAGGGGCCCAAAACTGAACACAGTATTTGAAGCGCAGCCTCACCAGTGTCGAGTACAGGGGGACAATCACTTCCCTAGTCCTGCTGGCCACACTATTTCTAATACAAGCCAGGACGCTTGTATTAAAGATGGGTTATAACTGTAGGTGACTCCCTTCTGAGAGGAACAGAGGGTCTGCTGTGTCCCTGGATTAAGGACACCACTAGTAAACTTCCCATTTTGGTTCAGCCCTTGAACTGCTACTCATTAGTAGTCTTCCATGTGAGTGGAGATGAAACCACAACCCATTGTCCAAGGGCAATCACAAGAGAATCCAGGACCTTGGTGATGGACCATGAGAGAATATGGGCACAGGTTAAGTTATTTTTTCCTCTCTCCTTCCAGCTGCAGGCAGTGACACTGGAAGAAACAGATGGACCCAATCTATTAAACATTGAGTATTAATATACTGAGCATTGAGTTTTTTGATAATGGTGCGGTGAACTGACCCACATATTAAGAACTTCTGCCTTATTAAAACAGCGAACAACCCCCATGAGTCATTGCTGAGGTCCTCCAGGAAACAGAAACTGAAAATCGGAAGGTGTGTCATGGACTATAAAGCTTGGCGGAAAAGAGGAATCCTCCCTTTTTTTCCCTGCTGTGCCACGCTAAGGGCACATCCCCTCCCTTCTCTGCTGTTGCTGGAGAAACCGCATTCCTGGAACTCCTGTAAAAAAGCACCTGTGTGCCGCCTGTGGCGTTGCCAGGCGACCACTGAGGGGAAGGAGTGGAAACTGCTGCTGCGCTGCTCCCCCACAAGATGAGGGGGGGAGGGGGCCGCACTGAAATTGAAAGAGCTCAGCTAAGAAGCAAGTTGGTGACATTCCAAGCCAGGAGCACTGCACTGAAGAAACCACAGCCAGAAGCTGCTCCTGACGCCGAGCCAAGCCAGGTCGAACTGCTGCCCTGCGTCACTGGAATCAAGCCAAGACGAGCCCACTGTACTCGCTGCCGACGAGGGCGCCGCTCACCAGCGATTCCCGAGCCAAATCATGCACCACCAGGCCCCATCAGGACCATCGTTGGACATCCAGAGAAGGGGTGATTTATACCACATACACACATAGACCAGCATCCACATACAGGTCATATTTTGACATCATTAGGTTCTTGTTTGCCCTGCTCTTCCCTTCCCGAGGTTTCCTAGTTCTCCTTAAGGTGGGGGAATGAGTGGGTGGGCGTAGCGTATGATAGTATTTCTATAGTGTAGATACGGTTTTATGCAAACATATATATAGATATATTTTGGTAATAAATTTGTTGAATACTTATCGGTCTCCATATTTGCCTACGTGCTTGGTGGGAGATATCTCACTTTGTAGTTATTTGCCCTCGATTCCATCTCCCCTTCTGGGAGGTGGCACGGACGCTTGCGCTCTGGACCACGACATTTTGGCATAAAATGGCATGGCCTATATGGTACTAGGCTTGCTGGCATCAGATGAGATTCACTTTTCTCAAAGGAGGAAGAGGGTCTTTGCTCAAGAGCTTTTGGGGGTCATTGACAGGGCTTTAAACTAGACTTGAAGGGGGAGTGGGACAATATCAGGTTTGTCTGTGACAAGATGTGGGATGACACATCATGGTTAGGGAGGTGGAGTGCTAGTGAGGGCCTTCAGCCTGTAGCTATGAGACATGCTGGAGACACTGCAACACACTTGAAGTCTTACAGAGATGAACCAGGGGCTCCTGAGGTAATTGGAGTCAACAGGGAAACACCATTGAAATACCTCAAGGGAATTATGGGGAGTTCCTCTAAGAAGGTGACATGGACAACAAACCAGATGAAGTGCCTCTGCACCAACGCCTGTAGCACCGGCAACAAAAAGGAGTTGGAAGCCACCATGCTGCTGGAAAGCTACAACTTGGTTGCCGTTACTGAAACCTGGTGAGATGAATCCCATTACTAGACTGCAGCTATTGATGACTACAGGCTGTTCAGTATGGACAGGCAAGGAAGGTCAAAGGTATTGACTTCTATATCAAGAAATAGAATGTGAAGAGCTGTCCCTGAAGAATAGCCATAAGCAGGTCAAAAGCTTATGGATAAGGCCACCTGATGAAGGGGAGCCTATTGATGACGTCTTCTTACTCCAGCTACAGGAGGCTTTGCCCTCCTTGGCTTTTGTCCCACTTGGGGACTTCAACCACCCCAACACCTGCTGGAAAAGTAAGCACAGTGAGTTGTAGGCAACCCGGGAGACTCCCAGAATGCATGGAGGACAACATCTTAAGCCAGATAATAGGCAGATCTACTAGATGGTGTGCAATAGTGGACCTAAGAGTGAGCTAATCAGTGATGTCAAGACTGGAGGCTGGGCTGCAGTGATCATGCACTGGTGAAGCTGACAGTCCTGAGGGTTATAGGTCAGTCAAGGAAGGAGGCCTGAATTTTAGGAAAGCAATATTCCAGCTCTTCCAGGAGTTAGTCAATAGGACCCCTAGGAAACTGCCCTTGGGGATAAGGCAGCAGAACAAAGCTGGCAGATCTTTAAGGACGCTTTCCATAGAGTGCAAGAGCTCTCAATCCGTAGGTGTAAGAAACCAGGCAAGGAAGGCAAGAGATCAGCATGACTGAGTGGAGACCTGTTGGTCCAACTAAAGGGCAACTAGGAAATGCACAGGCAGTGGAAGCAGGGACAGGGATCCTGGAAAGGTACAGGGACACTGCCCAGTAGTGTAAGGATAGGGCCAGGAAGGCCAAGGTGCAGCTGGAGCTGAACTTGGCAAGGGATGCAAAGAATAACAAGAAGGGCTTCTACAGGTATGTCAACCAGAAAAGGAAGGTCAAATAAAGCATACCCCTCACTGTGAGCACAACTGGCAAGCTAGTAACAACAGACAAGGAGAAGGCTGAGGTACTCAACAACTTTGCCTCAGTCTTCAATGGCAACCTCTCTTCCCACACCTATAGAGTGGACGGACTGCAAAGCAGGGACTAGGGGAGCAAAATCCCTCCCACTGTACAAGAAGATCAGGTTCGTGACCACCTGAGGAACCTGAACATAAATAAGTCCTGGTGACAGCCTGATGAGATGCACCCCAGAGCCCTGAGGGAATTGGCTGCTGTAGTTGCCAAGCTACTCTCCATGATATTTGAAAAGTCATGGCAATCAAGTGAAGTCCCTGGTGACTGGAAAAAGGGAAACATTACACCCATTATTAAAAAGGGTAGAAAGGAGGACCCTGGAAACCACTGAGCTGTCAGCCTCACCTCTGTGCCTGGGCAGATCATGGAACAGATCATCCTAGTAATTATGCTAAGGCAGATGGGGAGCCCCATTAATGCCTATAAATATGTAAAGAATGAGTGTCAGGAGGATGGAGCCCGGCTTTTCTCAGTGACATCCAATGATAAGACAAGGGGCGACGGATGCAAGCTGGAACATAGGAGGTTCCGCATAAATATGTCCAAACAACAAAAAAAAAGAAGTCCAGACAGATGACATCCATAGCTCTTCCCTTGTCCACTACTGTAGTCACTCCATTATAGAGGGTCCCTAGGTTAATCAGGCAGGACTTGCCCTTGATGAAGGGCTGGCTGTCTTTAATCACCTCCATGTTCACAGAATCACAGAATATTAGGGATTGGAAGGGACCTTGAAAGACCATCTAGTCCAAATACCCCCACCGGAGCAGGATCACCTAGATCAGGTCACACAGGAATACGTCCAGGCAGGTTTTAAATGCCTCCAGAGAAGGAGACTCCACAACCTCCCTGGGTAGCCTATTCCAGTGTTCTGTCACCCTCACCGTGACAAAGTTTTTTCTCATATTTATGCGGAACCTCCTATGTTCCAGCTTGCACCCGTTGCCCCTTGTCTTATCATTGGAAGTCACCGAGAAGAGCCTGGCTCCATCCTCCTGATGCTCACCCTTTACATATTTATAAACATTAATGAGGTCACCCCTCAGTCTCCTCCAGGCTAAAGAGATCCAGCTCCCCCAGCCTTTCCTCATAAGGGAGATGTTCCACTCCCTTAATCATCCTCGTGGCTCTGCACTGGACTCTCTCAAGCAGTTCCCTGTCCTTCTTGAACTGAGAGGCCCAGAACTGGACACAATACCCCAGATGCGGTCTCACCAGGGCAGAGTAGAGGGGGAGGAGAACCTCTCTTGACCTACTAACCACACCCCTTCTAATACACCCTAGGATGCCATTGGCCTTCTTGGCCACAAGGGCACACTGCTGGCCCATGGTCATCCTGCTGTCCACCAGCACCCCCAGGTCCTTTTCCCCTATGCTGCTCTCCAACAGGTCAGTCCCCAACTTATACTGGTACATGGGGTTGTTCTTGCCCAGATGCAAGACTCTACACTTGCCCTTGTTGTATATTTCATTAAATTTCTCCCCGCCCAACTCTCCAGCCTGTCCAGGCCTCACTGAATGGCAGCACAGGCTTCTGGTGTGTTGGCCAATCCTCCCAGTTTTATGTCATCAGCAAACTTGCTGACAGTGCATTCTATTCCCTCATCCAAGTTGTTGAGGAATATATTGAATAGTACAGGTCCCAGTACCCACCCTTGAGGGACTCCACTAGATACAGGCCTCCAACTAGACTCTGTGCCATTGACCGCAACTCTCTGGCTTCTATCCTGCAGCCAGTTCACAATCTACCTCACTACTCGATTGTCCAGACCACACTTCCTCAGTTTATCTGCAAGGATGCTGTGGGAGACTGTGTCAAATGCTTTACTGAAATCAAGGTAGACCACATTCACTGCTTTGCCATCATCTATCCACCTGGTTATGTCCTCATAAAAGGCTATCAGGTTGGTCAAGCATGACTTACCCTTGGTGAAGCCATGTTGACAGCCCCTAATAACCCTCTTGTCCTTGATATGCCTAGAGACAGTGCCAAGGATAAGTTGTTCCATCACCTTTCCAGGGATGGAGGTGAGGCTGACTGGTCTATAGTTACCAGGGTCCTTCTTCTTGCCCTTTATGAAGATTGGAGTGACATTTGCTTTACTTCAGTCCCCAGGCACCTTTCCTGTTCCCCACAACTTACCAAAGATGATGGAGAGTGGCCTGGCAATGACTTCCACCAGCTCCCTCAGCACTTGTTGGTCCATACCATCAGGACCCATGGATTTATGGTTGTCCAGATTGCTTAATTGGTCCCTAACCCAGTCCTCCTCAACCAGGGCAAACTCCTCCTTTACCCTGACTTCCTCTGAGGCCTCAGGGGTCTGGGGCTCCTCAGGACAGCCTCCGGCAGTATAGACAGAGGCAAAGAAGGCCTTCAGTAACTCTGCCTTCTCTGTATCCTCTGTCACTAGGGCACCTGCCTGATTCAACAGTAGGCCTACATTACCTCTAGTGTTAGTTTTATCTGCAATATATTTGAAGAAGCCCTTTCTGTTGTCCTTGCCTCTCTTGCAAGGTTTAATTCCAAGGAGGCCTTAGCTTTCCTAGTTGCCTCCCTACATCCTCTGACTACAGTCTTATAATCATCCCAAGTGGCCGTCCCCTCTTTCCATGATTTATAAACTTTCTTCTTCCACTTGAGTTTGCCCAGCAGTTCCCTGTTTAACCATGCAGGTCTCCCGGCTCCCTTTCTCAATTTCCTACCTCTTGGGATGCTCTGATCTTGAGCTTGAAAGAAGTGGTCCTTGAATGCTAACCAAATATCTTGGGCCCCTTTACCTTCTAGTACCCTGTCCCATGGGACTTCCCCTAGCAATTGCTTGAAAAGGCCAAAGCTGGCCCTACTGAAGTCCAGGGTTGTGATTCTGCTTGGCATTTTGTTCCTGCCACATGAGATCCTGAACTCCATCATCTCATGGTCACTGTAACCAAGGCTGCCCTCAACCTTCACCGATTCAACCAGACCCTCCTTGTTAGTGAGAATGAGATCCGGCAGCGCTCCTCTCCTAGTTGGCTCATCCACCATCTGCATCAGGAAGTTGTCATCAATGCACTGGAGGAACCTCCTGGACTGTGGATGGCTGGCTGAGTAGGCCTTCCAGAAAATATCAGGGTAGTTAAAATCCCCCATGACAACAAGGGCCTGTAACTGTGAGGCTGCTATCAGCTGTCCATCAACTTCTTCGTCCTGATCCAGTGGCCTGTAACAGACACCCACAACAGTATCACCCATGCTAGCCTGTCCCTTAATTCACGTCCACAGACTCTCAACTCGCTCCTCATCTGCCCCTGGACAGAACTCAATACATTCTAGTTGCTCTCTCACGTAAAGAGCAACTCCACAACCTCACCTTGCTGGCCTGTCTTTCCTGAAAAGGACATAGCCATCCATAACCACATTCCAGTTGTGTGAGCTGTCCCACCATGTCTCTGTAACTGCCACCAGGTCATAACCTCCTGGCCAAACACAGATTTCTAACTCCTCTTGTTTATTCCCCATGCTGTGTGCATTGGTGTACAGGCATTTCAGGGAGCGAGCTGAGCTGATATCAATGTAGGCTGGAGGATAAAAGGATCAAGAGCAGACCTGCAGGGAAGGACTTGGAACTTGGTTGACAAGAAGCTCAACATGACCAGGTAATAAGTGCTCACAGCCCAGAATGCCAACCATATCCGGGCTGCATCAAAAGAAGCATGGCCAGCAGGTCAGGGGAGGTGATTCTCCCCCTTTACTCTGCTCCCATGAGACCCCATCTGGAGTACTGCATCCAGCTCTAGAATCTTCAGCACAGGAAATACATGGATCTGTTGGACCAGGTCCAGAGGAGGGCCACAAAAATGATCAGAGGGCAGGAACACCTGTCCTATGAAGAAAGGCTGAAAGAGTTGAGTTTGTTCAGCCTGGAGAAGAGAAGGCTCCCAGAAGACCTCATTGCGGCCCTCCAGTACTTAAAGGGAGCCTATAAGAAAGATGGAGACAGTCTTTTTAACAGAGCCTGCTGAGACAGGACAAGGGGTAACAATTTTGAACTAAAAAAGGGTAGATTTAGACTAGATAAAAGGAAGAAATCTTCCACAATGAGGGTGGTGAAACACTGGGACAGGTTGCCCAGAGAGGTGGTAGGTGCCCCATTCCTGGAAGCATTCAAAATCAGATTGGATGGGGCTCCAGGAAACCTCATATAGTAAAAGATGGTCATCCCCTCCCATGGCAGAGGGGTTGGACGAGATGACCTTTAAAGGTCCCTTAGAACCCAAAGCATTTTATTATTCTATGATACTCTGCTATTGGTCTTCACGGCCATCTGGGCACACTGTTGGCTCATATTCAGCCGGCTGTTAACCAACATCCTCAGGTCCTTTTATGATGGGCAGCTTTCCAGGCACTGTATCTAAGCTTTTCCACAGAAATCTCAATATCATGTCCTCTGACTGAATACTAGCTTATGCAAATTATACAAAGAATCCAACTAAACAAAACCACTTCAGGCAAGTGCTTTCCCACTGACAGTGAGGAAAGATGGAGACTCCATGAAGCCCATTAAGTGGTACCTCACTAATGACAGCTTTATAAAATGTTATAGTATGTATGAATCTGTTACAGACATCTGATTGTGGACATACCTTTCAAGTCAGCAGAAAAAAAAATAAATAACCCTTAGAATCAGTAAATTTTTAGTTCTTGGTTCAGATCTTTTTCAGAATAGCAGACATCACTGCATTTCCCTGAACGGACATTACTTAAAAGTCTATGTCCTAATGGAGAACAAGAAACAACAGAGAAGAAGAAGAAATTATAAGAAAAAAATATTGTCTGGTATCTGTAAAAGGTGCCTTCTAGGTGCCAGTTTGGGTATTTTTTTAACTTCTAAAAAGTGTGAAATTCTAGTTAAGACATTGCATCAAATGCAGTGGTTCCAAAAATAAAAGCAATTACCTCAGTAGGAGCTGTGGCATATAACAGTAGAGGGATGAACTGAACAAAAATAAACACACACAAGTGAGAAAACAAGTTTTAAATCAGAAGGTGAAACTGGAAGTGAGGTCATGTCTGGGAACTGAGAATCAATGATATTTTGACCCTTTACCCAGTTCCTTTTTATGGATATATATGCAAGCATTTGCTACAAACTCAGATCTTACAGGAGCACTTTACAATGCTGCTTTAGAGCTTACTGCTTAGCTGGAACTCTGCTGATTATTGGAAATGGGCTTGACTACCATGCTGTGTATGATGATATTCTGAATAGGAATCTTCCCCTGTAAACCAGAAACAGCAATATTCAGTGTCAGGGTTTAACCGCACCCATCAACTAAGCACCACACAGCCACTTGCTTACTCCCCTTCCAGTGGGATGGGGGAAGAGAATCGGAAGTGTAAAAATGAGAAAATAAGTGGGTTGACAGAAAAAAAATTGAAATAAAGTAATAATGAAAATAGTAATAATAATAATAATATTAAAATTAAGAGGAAATGTAAAATGTAATTAAAAGAAAAATAACAAAGAGAAACAAAACCCAAGAAAGACCAATGACAAAAATGAAAAATGAAAAAGTTGCTCACCACCAACCAAATGACACCCACCCAGTCCCCAAGCAGCAGCCCCCCTGAGAACCTCTCCTCTAGTTTTACTGCTGAGCATGATGTCATCGTATGGAATATCCCTTTGGTCAGCTGGGGTCAGCTGTCACAGCTGTGTCCTCTTCCAGCTTTTTTGTGCATCCCCAGCTGGTGGGGTGGTGTGAGGAGCAGAAAAGGCCTTGACTCTGTGTAGGCGCTGCTCAGCAATAGCTAACACATCTCTGTGTTATCAGCACTGTTGCCAGCACAAATCCAAAACGTAGCTCCATACCAGCTACTATGGAGAAAATGAACTCTACCCCAGTCAAAATCAGCACACTCAGTGAAGGCACGTCCGCAAAGGTGTTTTGACTGGAGCCAGCTCTAAATACACCACATTTGCTTGTCACTGGCATTCCTTTCTTCATCAATACTTCTGTCTTTTGAGGTCAGTGGTAGTTCACTTACTGATGTTCAACAGCAGAGTTTTAATTAACAGAGAATTAAAAAATTCTGATATTTATGTCTCTAAATATTTTGAAAGATGTTAACTATTTTCCTATTCATGTTAGAAAATAAGCACTTCTTTTTTTAAAAAAAAAAAAAAAGAAGACAGAATAGAGATTTGTCATGCTGGTACTTGCAAAATATTCTGAAATTACATTTGTTGTTGACACACTTCCCAGCTAAGACATCAGACAGCAGATGTCGTGTCAAAATAAACTCTGAAAAACCCATTTGACTTTACATATAATTCCACTGACCTTCATTTGGATTGCAAAAAATGCAGCCCAAAGCAGAAGTCAGTCTTTTGGTTTTAGACACTACAAACTAATTTGAGCATTAAAAAAATTAGTAAGTTTCTTTCCAAAAAAAGAAGGTGCATGCTTTTCTTCACAACTGTGCCAAGATTAAGGATAATACATTGTACAATGTTGAATATCTATGCTCACTTTATAGGTAAACTGATATTAACTAAATGTATAAATGTCCCTAGTCAACACAACATGCAGATTTATTTAATTATTGGTGAATATTCCAACACTTCACTGAAAGAAATTCTAACATCTGTTAAGCTCATTATTTCAAGTAAGCTACAGTCTTGTCATCTTAATCACAGTCCTTCTCTAACAACAATTAAGGAGAAATCTCTTTGCTATTTGAAAAAATAATTTCTGAGTTGTTAGGAACTTCAAGAGCAAGAAAATACTTTGCATCTTCTGTTCCTCTATTTTGGTCTCTTTCTTTAACCATTTATATGCAAAAATCTAAGTAAGCTAGGACATTATTTTAGGTATCTATGAAAGAGAAACCCACATGTCCAAATGCATGTACAATAACTTTAGTTCGGTATTCTTCCAACAGTGTGATCTAAGGATATAAGTTACTAACCCTATAACTGAGATGGCTCCACATGTAAACTTTGTTAGGCTTTCTTTCAGCTAACTGCAATGAAGAAGTGATCACAGCTCTCAGGTCTCATTCCCCTCATGTAACTTCAGCCATTCAGAAGTTAGACATCCTGTCAATAGGCAGGTGTCTAAATTGTTTTACTTTTTGATATATCAGGTATCACTGATGCCTCCAGAATGGCCAAGAAGTGAATATTAGACAACAAAATCTTGTTTTTCCTTTCTAAAGTAAGCTGGTTTGTAGAGTCTCTTGGACATACTGTTGAAACTCTGGGTAGAATTTTCATTTAAATCCATGTTGCCCAAACAAGCCATGCATAAACCGCTATCTTTGGACCGCTAAACTGAGTAATTGGGAGGATTCAATGCTGAAAGTGTCAGTGATACCAGAGTGACCAGAGTCAAAAATACTGTCTGTGAGAGCAGCCAGCAAAGGCTGTGATAGCTTACTGAGGAAGGCAAACCCATGAGAGACAGTCTGAGTCCTAGAACCAAAGAGTCACCCAGTGTCATGTTACTCTTGAAGTCCTTCCCAGTGAATTGACCTGTGGATTCTCCCAGAATTATTTTTAAATGATCAGCTAGGCCCTTAGGCCCAAACCTGTTTCTCTATAGTTTTAAAAATATCCTAGTAAAATACTTTTTAATGAAAATGGACCATCAAAGTCCATTATCTTTAGCTTTGGCCTTTAATTTCCTTTCATGTGAAATGTCCTAATGAATAAGCTAAGGCAAACTGAAAGTACCAGGTAATACTATGAATAATGTCAGGCTATAGACTAACTGTTGAGAAGCTGTATTTGTACAGCTTCATCTTTCAAATCTCCTCTCTTTACAGAGATTCAGCTAAGGACATCAGAACAACTACTGCTGGAAGATAGACAGGTAATTGAAGAAAAGTGACATGTTACTACTGTACAGTGGTAGAAATTTTTCCATCTTATTTTATGCAATTTATAACATCCTGAATAACAGTTACCAAATATCAGCTTGAGAGGATTTTCTAGGTTATACCTTTTCAGTGAAATAAGATTTTGATTTGTACTTCTGAGCCCAGGAAGGCCAAAAGCTTACCCCATGTGCAACCAGGAAACAACTAAGGATTGCTAACGTTTGCCGGTGGCTGGGGCTCTGTGTCACAAGCCACCTGCTGGAAACATAAAGCAAATTAGCATAGATCTCTATTAATCTCAAATTCACTGTAGAAGTAAAATTTAATGTATTACTTCATACAGACATGTAGAAAACTAGATCTGGAAGGAACAGTGAGAGTACTTCCATGTCAGGCTTCTTTCTCAACACAGGATTATATGTGGTATATGCCAGAGATTTGTTTCTGAAAACTTTCAGAGACAGTGACTACACAACCTGCCCACCTTATTAGAATAATTTTCTTTATTTCTATCCTCAACATCTTTGGTTGCAGCTTAAGCGTATTACTTCTTATCCCAGCTACTTTTCAGAGTCAGAGAGAACAGATTATTTCTTTCCTTTTTCCATAGCCCTTTTGTTACATAAAGGTCACCATCATGTCTTCTGTTCAGACTTCTCATGTTGACAGACCCACAGGGCATGGTTCCTGGACCTCTCACCAGTTCTGTGGACTGGACTAGACTACCTCTGAATCTCTCTGCTCTAGACAATTTCCATACATGTTTCTGGAAATGCATGGGCCCACAATCAAAAACAGCACTCCAACCCCACCTTTAGTAATTCTGCCTAGAGCAGAAGGAGGATTTTACATACTTGCTGGCTGTTTTCCTCCTTACAAATTCCAGTACAATGGTTAGGGTGTTTTGTACTATCCCTTTCAGAAGAACTGTTATCTCCAGCTGACTCTTATCCCTCATTTATGCCATTGACTCTCCTTCATACATGCAGTTCCTTGTATTTGTTCCTGTTAAGTTTGGGGTTAATTTTCCTGAACATTTATCCAATTTGTTTTCCATTTTTAATTCTAATACTGTTTTCTAACCTGCAATGCCTCCCAGTTTCATTTCACCCACAATTTTATTAAGCACACTTGGTGTTCAGGAATAACTGGATAAATAGCACACCAAAATGACAATACCATGAGCTCCATGCTCTACTCTGTCATTTGAGTAAAAGTCTGTGGCTTTATGTAACTATATACTCAACCAGACCTCTGTGAACATACAAGGTAAGGACTGTAGAAGTTGTTCCGCTGCTGTTAAGTAGGTTTGAAACATCCTATGGCTTTTAATGTTCTTTTCTCTTTTGTGCAAACTACTTCTTTATCTAGCTGCCACATTTTAAAGATAAAACAGCAGCAGACAGAGATTTGCTGTAGTGAATTGCACTGTTGCGTCATACAGCTCTCAGCCTCACTGGCATTTTCAAGGCAATCTTTTTCTCACACCAGAGCTTAATTAAGGAAGGCATAGCCCAGTCAGAAGGTAGTTTGCTGTTCCTGCCTGTCACTGTGACTGATTAACTCTTACAGGGAGCTCAGAACAACAGTCAAGGAGTCCTCCTTGTTACAGCAGCTGGCTTTTCTCCATTGAAGTTTGCTTTTTCTAAATTAACAAATATTTGCATAACTAAATAATATACACTGCCCTCTTAGGTTAACTGAAGTGTGGATTCAAAAAGTAATTTTAGACCCCAAGGTCTAATTGATCCACTCTTTTTGGCACTCTACAGCTAACTCCCTGTTTGGTAATCTAGCATCTAGGGATGAAATAGTTCAGCTGATCACATCGTCTACAAGTTTTCTTGTAGACCCTTAAATTGACAAGGAGAGCTTTCAAGAACATTTCTAAACCAGAAGGGAACATTTGACAAAAAGGAAATAACACTAAACACTTATTTAGCTTTTTTCCTTTCTCACTTTCTGGTCCTGAAATCCACTCTGAATATTTTTAGCATTTGGAAAACAGGAATATAAACAAAAAATAGAAGTCAAGTGCTCTAGATGGAGTGACAGCAGTGTATAGAGCTGAGGTTCATGACCTTTCCAGAACGCCCTCATGACAGTTGCTTATAACCTCATCAGACCATTACCTCTAAGAGCAATTATTTGCTCTTTTGAGTTTTTTCCCCTCAAAATGCTAAAATAAAGATATTTTTTGCCTATGTTAGAAAATATTCTAAGCCATTCAGTGATGGATTCTAGTACCTCTGTACAGTGAAACAAGGATTTGGTATATGGCCTTCCTCTCTGAAAGTACAGTAAGGTAACACACAGAAAGGCACACTCAGCTGTGGTGGAGAGGAGACTCTGTGCAGAATTACTGTCCTTTAAACATTTACGTGTATATAAGGTATTCCTCTCCTTTCATAAGCAAACCCTCATTCATCAAATAATATCCAGTCCAGCTAAAAATAACACAGAAATCCCATCAGCAGAATTCATCTCTACCCAACCCGATTCACTGCCAGAGCAAGTCTACCCTGTCTGTGCCATAAGTTAGTGTTCCTGGAAAAGATGGATATTGGCCATGTAATTTCAGAAAACAGATGCAGTCAAGCAGGGTGACTTAAAATTATGCACATGATCTTAAATTTGGGCATTTCTTAACTCTGATTATTTAACTTTGTGACCTCAATGGTCTTTTATTGTATTATATTTATAGTGTGTCAATGCATACCAGATACATTTTTTACATGCTGTTTCATTAGGCAAGGTCTCTTGCCTTTTTTATTTTATAGTTTTTAATTTCACCTTGTTCCTATCCATACACCTCAACCTTATTAATTGTCTTGTTTGATTTTATACCCACAGGGCTGGAGATTTGCCTTTTAAATCTCTGAAATGTCATAGACCTCTGTGGTGTTATATAAATAATAACAATAGATAGAAAAAATAAATGAAAAGTTTATTTTGTGCGTTCACATTATGATGTTTTGTAGAACTTCTGAATTGGCAAAATAGATTTCATGCTCTGTCATAACATTTTTCTGCACTTTATTCAATACAAAATAAATTATTTTCCTTAGCTGGTTTAATGCAGCACATAGTGCTACTAGGGAGACAGAAGTTCAAAAGTAGTAACACTTGCAGCAGTTTGTTCAAAACTGCATGCTGTCCTTTCACTGATATTTACTCTACTGAAAAAGATGAAAGCCCATTTATTTGTATTACAGGAGCTATAGAAATGACAAATGAAGCATATAGATCTTGCAGCTGAAAAGAGAGACAGAGGAGAAGCAAGAGGACAATGATGGGAACTCCAAACGTCCACATATGTGTGTGTGGATGCACAAAGTCATAAAAAGTAAATCACCTATCCCTAGAGGCAAGGACTCTACCACTGTCCTATAGGAATATAGATACTTATAGATTAACTCCTAGTATGTTCTAAAGAGCTCTCATCACAGATTTCTAAGCATTTAAATACAAATGAGCCAAGATGAGTTAATGGAAACTTAGCAAAAGACCTTTAGAACTATATCCATGACATAAATGAAGGCACTTGCAGTTTTAAAAAATATTAACAGAGGGTTAGCTTCAAAGTTGACTAAAAATTGTCCTAAAAACTGCTGATTCCATGCAATCAAAATCACTGCAAAATTTCACTGTTTATTTTAACACATTTTATGAAGAAACCTGAAGATATCTTTGAGATGTCCCAAATCCCGATATCCCATTGTATCTCCTGATCAGTTGCCTGGTATCCTCCTGAAACATCCAAGCAGTGGGCTCTGCAACTTGTGTGGCTCCTTAGCTCCACAGGCCAACTAGGAGCACCTGTCTCAGTTTGTAATTTATCCATTTTTCCAGCTCTAAAAGGTGCGTGAATTAAAGATGGGAAAACAATGGCTATTTGACTGCAACTGCTGCAGCCTATGTAGAGGGAATAATTCATTAAGATAAAATAAAGTGGCATTTTCCAAGAACATGATGGAAAAAGTAACCAGACTGTTCCAGCTGGATTTTGAAAGTTCTGGAAGTGAGGTCTGAATAAAGGTACAGTCCCCAGTGAGAACTGAGCACATCTCAAAAATGCAATGGAAATACTGCCTCTAAAAAAGAGTCCAAGGACAGTTGATAAAATATAAATATTTCTCTGACCTGTAATCTTGCAATCATGATCTCCTTCATCCGTCAACATCTCTTTATGAACCTTTTCTTGTATGGTTGGTGATACCAATAAAAAAAGCAACCACCACAGAGCTGCCTTTAATTTCTTTGAAAAACTGCAAGATGGAATAATTGAATGCAATGTAGGGCAATGGTATCTGTTTATAGCGTTTTTGTAAAAATCTGCTGGGATTAAATTATTTCTGTTTTCCATGGTCCATGCCTTCCACCCTCGCAACCACATCATTTATTGCTCAAGATACAGACTTTGCTTTGGCAGCCTGGGCTCTACACGGCTTATGACTTGCAAGAGATGAATCAGACCAGGGACTAGGGAACAAGCATCAATTCTGCAGGTGTTTCAGGGAGAGTCCAACATCCCAGACCAGATCTGGATATCTGGAGTCACCAGAAGTCTTTTGAACTCATCTGCTTCCAAGCTTTTTCTGTTGTGTAGCTGACTACAGCCTCAAAGTTTGGTTTCCCCCTTTATAACATGAAGATAACAAGTACAGCATGCACACGTGGTCCTTCAAGATACACATGTGAAAAATGCTAAATATAGGAAAGTGGGTTTTGCTCAACACCCCATCAAAACCACTCCATCTTGGTACACAGGAGAGGCTGAAGAAACTTGGTCCTTTTAAATTACTCCGAATCTCAGTTTTATTTTGGTCTTCTATTCCTGCTGCATCACACATTTAGAAATTAAAACCAAACCAAAAAAAAAAAACACCAAAAATATAAAACAAAAAAAAGAAGAGACTAACAACAAAAGAATAAGCTTTCAATAATAAGCACATAGCATGCTTTAGCTCTTTACCACTCACATGCTATTAGACGTTCTGTGGTTGTGACATATCTGAAAGGACATTATTCATGTGTGGTTAAGGTTGCTGGACATGCTTAAATGCTTCTACTTCCACCCCAACGAGGGCTGCCTGGAGACTCCCTCATGCTACTGTTTGATTTTTTCTTTTTGACTCAAGCAGCACACCTACATTTTTTAAATAATCTAGATAAATCTTCATTTTTCATATAAAGTTCATTCATCCATCATAGCAGTGCAGCTTCTTAAGAATTTTGTTTCACTACAAACATGGTTAGAAAAAACATGTAGGCATAAAGGATAATTTTGGCAGCATTAATCAAGACATCTACTAGACATAGAGAAGTCATTGTTGTATAAAATAAATGTAAATAATATTAAAATCAAGCTAACTTCTGCTTTCTGTTTTAAACCTATGAGATCCCCAGCAGTTTCAGTTCTCAATAAGTTACAAATGTTTTCATATGTGCACTTATGTCACCTTTGACAGAAACTTGGTTGAGAAAATTTTTCCCATGTTCATATTCTGAAAGGAAAATAAAAGAGGTCTTTTGTATGTCCCATAATAATTATTCATTAGAAACATTTTAAAATTTATTTTCATTCTGAAACCTCACTTTTCATTTAAGGTGGATGTTGCTCCTGGGCTGTCCCCTAGAGCTCTAAAGGTTTTGTATGGCCATGTGCAACATCCATATATCTCTAGTGTCACAGAGGGAAAAAAAACCCAAAACATTACTATCATGCTGATTTAATTCTTTCTTACAGCTTTGTGTAATTCCACAGGTAAGTGTGTTTTTAAAGTTATGTTTGAGTTCAAACTGATTTAGTTCAAGATAGACCATTAAACATTGTTTTAAAGACATTGAAAATATGCCCATGTGTGTATAGGTGTACACATATAAAGCAAAACACATTATTAGACCCTAATAAATTTGGGGTTTATTTTGTATCTTTCTTACAATATGAGTTACAGAAAATGAAGAAAACTAGCCTAAAACTTCACGATTAGTAATCTCTGATGTTAGAAGGACAGTTTCTTTCTAGTAAATCCTATTGTATCTTCAAAGTTAGGAAATGAGTACTAGTATAAATGGCATATTCATTTGAACGGCCATAATTCTGCTCCTCCTATAGATTGGAAGGAATGTTAACATTCTTGCAATCCAATGAGGGACGGATTCCCAAATCAATTCTATCATGGAAAAGACAGTGGTATTCAAAGCATTCAGAGCAGCTCTTTGTTTTTTATATTTCTTTTTTTTTTTACTGTAATGGAGTTTTTATTCAGAGATAGGTTGTGGAAAACTCAACTGCATGAAAACAAGTCTCAGAAAACAAAACATGATGCAAAACTGAAAATGGCTACTTGGGTTACAACATCTCAGGTATATTGCTCCAGCATGAAGGCCCCAGCTACCCTGCAGCAAAAGAAAAACTAAAACTAAATTATACATGAGGGCTCTGATATTAAGGAAGTGTTTGTTCTGACTGTAAAGGCAAGAAAGTAGGCTATGAGAACAGAGAGTTAATATTTTGCATTATAAAAATATTTTCTGATATTTTATAGCTTATTTTCAGTGAATCCTGAGTTAGAGGTTCCTATGCTGTTTGGTTGGAAGAATATCTATGACTGGGATGCAAGGTCAGCTCAGATCTGACAGGACTCATTAGTTCAGGTTCAGTGAAGTGGAAATGCATCACATCTCTTCCAGGGCTAGCACTAATCCAGAAAGAGCACATCTGCTTTTTCTGCATCAGTCAGAATCTGTGACAATTATAAATTAGCTTCACAAAGAGACAGACTGGGTATCTCCACAAGGTGTTCTCACAAAGAGGAGTACTTCTTGTTATAGCACCCTTTCTGCTTCTTCAGGAAGCTATCGGGTCAGCTTAGATTATTATCTCTGAGCACTATGGGTGACAGATAATGCAGTTTCTAGAAGAGTTTAATAGAATCAGCATAAATGCACAAATGCAGACTATGCCAGCAATGCATCTAAGCAAATACGAGGTACTAGACTACAACGTAAAGATAGCAACTGGCTCTGCAGGAAGCAGCCGACAAATGCCACAGGCAGAATAACACTACGGCTGGATCCAAGCTGACTCTTGCAGTCTCTCTCTCTAACCCCTCTCACCTCTCCCTGCTTCTTCTTCTCCTTTTCCTCCTCTCTCTCATGTCTGCTCCCCAATCCTTGCGATTAGAGAATGGCTCACTAACACAGACATGACATGAGACACCCAACTAATAAAAGCCTCTCTGGAGCATGGAATTTGGGAGAAATACTGTAGAAAAGTTATGTTATTATACCTAAATAATACTATTTAAGTACTTTGTACTATTTACTGGTTATACTAAGTCCAATCATGTTTCAGTTGAAAATAAAAATTAGGAGTTTTGTATGCTACTAGTAGTCTTACACTGGGAACATTTTATTCAGTTTCCATTTCTACATACTCTTGAGGATCTGTAGGTTTTTTCCATTTGTCTCTATTCATTGATGTCCTAGTTTCAACATAAGTGTGGTTGCTTTTGTTATCCACATGTATATGTAATAGTCTTAGGACAACATTTTAGATGCTTAAATACCAATGCATATGACCAGGAATCATGATAGCTGATAATACCCCACATCTCAACCAATGCAGTCCTTATCGGTATGTTTCCATCCAGCAGTGCTCTGCTCTTATATTCCTAGGATGGCTGCACAGGAATGCCTATCTAGGCACTAACCATCACAGCATACAAGAGGTGGAAATGTGGATTACTGCACCTTTTAAATGATCTCCCAACCATGGGGAATCTCAAAAGGAACAGGACCAAAAAAATGTGCTCTCCATGCTCTAGCATGTCAGTACACAACATCGATACGAAAAGGCTTCTGTAGACAGTATGACCTTGTGCCAACACAGTCCTCAGCTCTGACATACTGGCTCCCAACACTGTTCTTGCTTGCTGATTAAGACAACCCAAGATGGTTCTCAGAAGGCTACAGATCATGGATTTTACAGATTGAAATGCTTCCAGAAATGGTGACGAAATAGAATCTTCCCCTCAATCTTCAGATAGTTAAAAGGTGATTATGCATTCTCTTATTTTTACTTTTTTTACCTTTACGCTGGTCTCATCCAAAGCAGAGCTTACCCATTCTTTTGTTAATAAATTCTTCTTAAGGGTTTTGCTCAAGACTTCTTAAAAATTTGATTATCAGCTCCTTGTTACCCACTGCCTTCGCTATTTTCTGTGCTATGATTAGGCAATTATTTTAAAGAATAGTTTACTTTAAGTAAAGCCCTGCTTTTTGTCCTATCAGAACTTGCTATTCTATATCCTTTTTTCTTCTTTCAACCATTGTTCTTTAATACTAGTTTAAACAGACACATCGTTGCTATTAAAACAAAAGCTAGAACTAGCCATGAGCACTGTACATGAAGTTATAAAGACTGGATTGGCCCAAGTCTACATCTTCACTTTAACATAGTTCCATGTTTTGTGAAGTCATGTAAGTTCAGAAAACATCTTTTCTCAACTAGTCTAGAATCTTGGCCTGCATTGTCCCACATAAATTTAAAAATGTAGATACTGTACCTCCGCACATTATGATCTCTCATATGTAATGAAAACATCATGTGTAATGATCACATCCTGAGACTACTCTAATTAACCGGTGAGCAAAACTATCAACATATATAATAAGTGAGATCCATTTTATGGTTCAAGGTAAAAATAGATGGGAAAGGTGAAAAATGTGGCTATTACACGCAAAATTATGGTATTTAAATTGTTATATGGACATAAAATAATGCGGATATCATTACATTTAGTGTGAGTTGATAAAGAAAATACCCTGATGACCCTCAATTTTCTAATTATTACTCAACTTCATATAGCAAAGATTGTTGCTGCTGATATTTCTTGTCAAAGCAGTAGATTAGTATATAACCAAAACAGTCACAATTTATAGATTCTCACAATGAGCAGGCAGTTCAATTAATTTTCTGCACATTTTCTCCAGTTTATTTCTGTGTAACTGTACTCAGTTTTCCCTACAGATTGCCACTACTGTTTTCCACTTAAATTCAGATATAAGTAAGTGAAGTCCTTAGAGAAACACAAATAGCTGGTAAATAAAATGTATGAAATACCTTCAGACCTGATTCTTACATAAAATACAGGTCTTTCTTCCTCCTTGGATAACAGAAAGAGGCCAAAGTATATGAGATTATGGTCGGTTTTGAAGCTTCTGATCCAGCTCATTTCTTTCTGAGTATGATTTGCTGAGTATGACATTTGCTTTTGTGTCAAAACACTGCTTTCAGGCTACTGGCTTTTGATTTTCTTTACATGTTGTTTAGCACTGTTGTGCTAACACTGAATCACTGCTTCCACCAAAATTAAAATGAAATAGATCATAAATAATTCCCAAATAGCATGTATTTTTGTTCAAACCGTGACTGAATTCAATGAACTGTGCATAAATTTTATATTCCTTAGGCAAAATGAGTCATTGCTGCATTATTTTCTTTGTATAGATGTCAAGTCCCATCTTACTGACACTAATTGCTTCTATCAGAGATACCCTTACCTTTCATCTGTAGGTATGGTGAAGCATCAAAAAATCTAACCTTAAGTGAGGATGTCTGTCTGTGGTGCTGTGTATTTTGTTGCTATGTATTTTACAGAAATTAACATTCAATCAGGCGACAAAGCCTCAGCTCAGCTTATAACATTCCCTACTATGGAAGCACAGATGGCATTTTTGAAAATGCTCAGCTTCAGTCTGTAATTACCTTGAGAGTAAGCCACAGTAGCACCCTTTGTGCCAGAGATGAATTGCTTCAGTGCAAACTGTGTCTGAAAAAGTACATCTGTGAAGTCCACTACACCTGTAAGGCACAAACCAACCCCAAATTCCCTCTAGAGACTGAAATAAATAACAATACTTCAGTATGGTAGCTTAGCTGAAGAAAAGTCTATTTCAACACACCAACTTGTATTTTCTGTTAACCTTCTATTCCCTGTAACAGTGAAAACAGTGGGAACACAACAGCATAGATACTTTCTAACTCCAAAATTCTGAAATCTGGAGAAAGTCTCTTACATACTTGCTTTTTATAAATTATAGTGATCCTAGAGTCAGTATAGCAAATAAATTAGATGTGGGAATATTATTTTAAATTATTTAATCAACTCTACCTTGATTCATGACAGCATGAAAAATATATCTGAAACAAAGAAGTGCTGTAAGTGTCATGATTACCAACACCAATAGTCCTCTGTTTCCACCTCTTAGGTCCTGTGAGTTCAAGGGGTCATCCAAACTGCTTTCAGCATGCAGAAAAAACTGGCAGATCAGCCGTGGAACCATTAGAGCAGCTGATGAGTGTAACAGTGTCACAGTATGTGAGAAATTATTTGGGTTTTTAATAACGGTAGAAATCTGGACTTTGTCTGCAGTAGAAGTTATGTGCAACTTCAGGGTTGAAGCTTTACCAGAGGCACAGCATTTCACCAAGGTTCCACCTCTCTCCTCTTCTACTGGCATTGATTGGCACGGCACATGGTCATGTGGTTGTAAAGCCTCCCACCACAAAATATTTACCCTGGCTTTAAGCAAACTGTCATGCCTTCTGAAAGCAGAGATCCTTCAAATCTTACTGCAATAATGAAAGTTTTGAAACTCCCTCAAATGCTCTCAAAAAGTATGGAGGATTACAAAGGTGTAGTTATTATAGTTATTGTAGTTATTATACAGCACAGCTAGTGGGAGGCTATGTATAAGCTATTGTTTTCTACTGTATGTATTTGTAGCGGGCAAGAGATTCCACAAATTTGCTGAATCTTTCTAGAAACTCCAGACACACTCTGACCAAATTTTGCCAGACATAAAGAGGAATTATTTTACTTTACCAATTACTGGCATCCTATGGAGTGAGCCACACATCACAGAAATGCTTCCTAATGATAACATTTATGTTAAGATAATATAAATGATACATAACATTACATGCAATACATTAAACATTATCTTACACTGTTGTGAGTCCCTTACAAAAAGTCAATATAGCAGAACTCCATAACCCAAATATTTGTGTTAAATCTCACATGAAATGAAAGAAAAAGTAAACTGTGGATGGCATTAAAACAAAACAAAACAAAACAAACTTCCCTTACTGGATTTCCTCTCTACTGCTGTTATGGGCTGACCCAGAACAGCAGCCAAGCACGCACGCAGCCAGTTGCTCAATTCCCCCTGCTCAGCAGGACTGAGAACAGAATACGAAGATCAAAAGCAAAAAAAGTCATGTGTCAAGATAAAGACAGTTTAACAGGTGAAGGAAAGGGCAAGAAAACAAAAATAAACCCCCCCTAAACCCCCTCGTGATGCATTGGTGGTCAGTCACCACCTACCACAAGCCCAGTGATGCCCAGCAAGTCTCTGAGCAGTGGCCACCTTGCATGACACCCCTATGCCTCCACCCTTCTTCATCTACTGTCAGTTTTCATTGGCCAGTATGGTATGGGATATCCCTTCGGTCAGCTGGGGGCAGTTGTCCCGGCTCTGTTCCTTCCCAGCTTCTTGTCCACCTCTAGCTTACATGCTGAGGACAGGGCAGGGTGTGAAATGGAGAAAGCCTGTCTCAACGTTGTGCAAGTAGTGTCCAGGGACAGACAAATCAATAGTATGTTATCGATATCATTTTAGCCAAAATCCAAGACACAGCAGGATATCGGCTGCTGTGAAGAAGGTTAATTCCATCCCAGCCAGGTCCAGTACAATTGCTCATGTATAATTTAAAGCCATGCAGTATTGATGATTTTTTCATCAGTTTAAGATGAGGATTCTCCTTAAAAAGCAGTTCATACTCCAATAATGATATTCCAAATCTATTTTCTGCAGATTATGCTCCACTCACACTTGGATGTCGATAGGAAAAGAACAGTGCCACCAAAACACACCCAAGAGTTAGGTTTTCTAAGTTCTTCTCTTTCTTTCTAACAGGTAGGCAGTGCCAAAAAGAAATGCTTTGCCACTACAGCAATTGCCTAAGGTCTCACTGAAATCAACCAAAGCCAGAGGGCTTCATAACTGGTACGAAAACACGAGTTTTGTACTTTGGCAGCTGTATGACCTATAAAGGGTGTATGGTCCATTTTCCAACGAGGAAAGAGAGCCAGCATTTTGCCACTGAAAATAGCGCCAGTATCCCACATCAGTGCTAACAGTGATTTATTGTGAGGAAGAAGGAAGTGGACTTCACCTCCCACTAGCACTGCCCATCATGGGACATGATGCCGTGTCATGTGGCACAGTCACAGCTGAAGGAGACCTGCCCACTCGGGCCGAGGCCAAGGCCCCTGGTGCCACACTCATCAGCCCTGTATGACCCACAGCAGGAGCAGCTCATCCTGGACAGTCCCTGGAGAAGGACAGTTGCCACCATTTGGCTGTGTGGTCATCTGCAGCAGGAATGAATTCCGCGTCACACAGGATGCTGAGAAGGCCTTGAAGAGGGACTTTCCCTCAGCTCCCTGTCTGGGCACACCGGAGTCTCCTCCACGTCTGGAGTTGCTACAGAAGTATTATTAATTGCAAGGGGAACGGGGAGAGGGGCAGGGGCAGATCCTGCGCTATGGCAGGCCCCTGTGTTGCTCCAGAAGGAAAACCTCTTAGGAGCCGTTTTCTGACCAAAGTACACGCAAGTACTGACAGACAAAGAACTTCAGTATTCACCAAAATAGTCCTTTTATCCTTAAGAGAAACCCAGGCTTGATACACTTTGATCCTCTGTCCCAGGCATCGTGCTGAGCAGAGGCAATCCCTCGCACAGAGCCAGCCGCCTGCGAGGTGGCACCGCCGCGACGGGGACCCAGACCACAGGGTGCCGCTGAGAGACACCCCCCAACGGGGAGTCCCAGGGACAGCAGCGTCGGGCGGCACCACGGGGGGACCCACCCGGCAGGCTCCCGAGCAGCCCC
>JAVFHW010077244.1:0-91337 GCA_032159205.1 Eurystomus glaucurus suahelicus | reverse complement strand
AAAAACGCGTATCTTTCGTACCAAACTTCCCTGTTTTGTTTCCAAGAAAACAACGGTAGCGCACCATTAGAACGGCTGGTAGCAGCTGAACACGACGAGCCTGGTGCCCGTCGTTGCTCTTCACGCCGTGTGCTCTCCCGGCACGGTTCGGTTTTCTTCCCGCGTCCTGTCCGCTGTAAACGCTGTGTTGTAGTTGGCTCGATGAGTCGGAAGTGATGCTGTTTTGGACAAGAAAAAGCAATACTTTTGTTAAGTGACACTGACTCCAGAGGACGAGTATCAAGGGGAGTCCCAGGCTGCCCAAATTACACTATACACTGTAAAACACTTCAATTTTAAACCAAAATTATTTTTTTTAAGGGAATTAACTACTTTTTTTTTTTTTTTTCCTTTTTAATGTTCTGTTCTGTTAGGCTTCTTTCATATGATTTTTATCTAAGGAAGCTTAGATCTCCTGAGCCTTGTGTTGTTGAATCTGCAGCCTAGTCCATGGGCACAGCCATCCAGTACAGAGCTAGTATCAACATGCAAAACTGTGTATTTTTACAGGGTTGGACTGCAGTAGTGTGGAGTACATCGAGGCAGTCCACTTAGAGGAACTAGGACTGCTTTTTTTTTTTTTTTTTTATCCCTCTGTTTAGCATTAAGCGATAAACTGACAAATAAGGAAGTTCTTTATATTCTGACAGTTATCCTGTGGGGGAGAAAAATTATAGTGTGGTGAAAGCAAAATAATTTGAACTAAAGTGTTTTGAATCTGTTAATGATGCTCAGAAAAGGCTGAAGTGGGTAAAGGTAAATAATTGCTTCAGTTTTCACATTCACTTGAAATAACTGCAAAATCCCAGGGAAATACAGTTGAATGGTTCTGATTTTGCTTCTGTTAAAAAATATTAACACTGTCAAAGTGCAGCTTTCCCATGTGCACAGCGTTGTGATTCTGATAGAAGAGCAGAATTTGATCTGAAGTCACAGGAAGACAAAACCAAAAATTTATTTTTAGAAGCAGCTAGTGGGTTACACTGAGCGCAAAATAATAGTTTAGAAGACTGGTGGTAAAATTATAAAGTGGACTTAAGCACCTTTGAAGATACTGATGACCAAAAAAAATTTATGTAAGGACATTTCCTTAGTCTCTTATTCTTTCTTTTGGATCTGTTATGCTAGAGACAGTGGAAGTGGGAGAAGTCACTTCTGAAATGTATGTTGTGTTCAGAGGTCATGGTCTCACAATTACAATTATTTTTCACAAATTACATTTTTTTTCCTTCCTAATGGTTTTTCAATGTGCGGTATTTAGCAGAAATCGATGAGTGGTGTCATTGCTGGTTTGAGTATCCTGACTGTAAGGAGCTGTGTTTGTGTCTGAATCTACTGAAGATACTAGGTAGTACCATCCTTTTTTCCAGCTCTGTAGGCTTTTGGATCAGTGCCTTGAGATCTGTTGTGTGCACAGTCGGCAGTCTATGCTAGAATCTGCTTTCAGTTACATGTGTTCAGTTGCAGAGTAACACAGCTGAAAAGGGGAACATATTTGGTTTTATATCATAATTACAAGGTATACACCACTTATCTTTGAATGTGAATGTCAGTTCCAGAAAGATTGTTCCAATGATCTATTTAAAATTACTTCTTTTTTACTTAAACACATGCTTAAGGGAGTTACTGTGCTAGGGTGAGAGTACTTGTACCACTCAAGGTTGCTGTTTAAGAGCCGAAGATGATCTTGCAGGCATTTGTGAGCACGAGTACATAGGAAAAAAAAGCATGAGTTCGTAAGAAAGACAACTTCTCACCCTGCAAGGATTTGCAGGATCAGCTTCTTAATTTCTAATTTAAGAAAAAAGAGAGCATTTTGTTGCAGAGAAAGAGTTTTATAATCCAGTTGAACAGTGGTTTCACTCGCATTTGGCAAAAGAAGAGAATCTTAGGGGCAGAGGTGAGATTAGCTCAGTTTATGTCTCAGCTGGCACTTCTAGAAACACTTTTACAGAGAAACATTAATAATGATTGCACCAATTTACAGAGGAACATTATTAATTTCTGCAGTTTAATTTAAGCCCCTTTATCACTCTTTGAGAAGAAGAAGCCCTGAGCTTTGCAGGACCATCCCTTATTCTTGTATGCAGTACAGGATAGCACCATACACAACTATTTATAGTTATTTTGGGCATACTAAAAATAATTTCACCACAGAGTTGTCAGTTAGTATTTGCATTTTCTTCCTTTAATCTAAAGCTTTAGCAGCAAGGTTACATGGACAAAGTTGTCTAGTTTTTAACTTCATGACACAGGGTGATGTGGAGGCATACAGTTAAGCAGAAGGAAAACTTTTGCTGTTGACTTCTGGATTGCCTGTTGGGGTGAGGGGAAAACATCAGCACTGCAAGTGCAAGGCGTGTGAAGGAGCCTGTATGCTGCTGCATCAAAAGGAACAATTCCAGGATTTGCTGTAGAAAAGAATTTTTAATAAATATTGATGTTTGACACGAAATATCACCTGCCTCAAAGAAGTTAATTTTTACATTCCAAAGTTAAAATTAGCTCATAAATTCCTGTCCCTGTACATACAATGATTAAATGGTCACTCCTTTAAACATGGTTGTTGTAAAAAAGAAAGAAAGGGGGAAGGTATTTTTGAGACTCATGGGGATCCTAATGTTCTAATGAGACTTTAGTATATGCAAAAAAGCTTTTGTAAAGAAGTAGGACATGTGGCACTGTAATATGTAAATCCAACCATGTAAATCCATGAGGCAACTTCTAGGATGGAGGTGGAGTTGAAATTGGCAGGAATCACAATTGTGGTTGGAGGTAGCTCTAAAATACACAGGCAGGAAGTATTAGAGTATGTACTAAGGAAATGGGCATACAATCACTAAATATTTTAACATCATGAAGTCAAAACAAAAATGGAGTTTAATTGGTTTTCTTAAATACTTTAAACACTTTAAAATCCCTGTCTTTAGCAACAAGTTCAGTAAAATGAGTAAAAGCACCAGGCATGATTATCAAATACATCAGCCACAACCTACCCCTACCCCATTGGATAGTCTTTTCTAACTTTTTTTCCCATTTGGATACAATAATGAAGTAAGTGAGAAGAAAACCACAAAACTTATGAGTCAACAGCCTCTAGAACATGCAGAAGCCAGTGTACTGCGTCTTAGCTAAAGCCAGTGTTACTGAGAGCATCTGTGGGAGACTACATTTAAAATGCTAAAACGTGTGCCACTGCTGACCATTTAGTGTGTAGTTCTGTTTTTAAACATCCTAGTGCCAATTTTAAAATTGGCTCTACAAATTTCAGAGGAATTAAGCTCAGTTTAAAACAATGTCTTAATGTTTTTTAGAAACTAGTTTTCTTGATATTTATATGGTTGCCTGAAAAGTTGATTTCTTAGTCTACACTCAAAGACTGAGGTTAGAAACCTGCCATAAAGAATTGCCTCCCCTTCCCCCCCCCCCCCCAAAGTCTTTTAAAATGTGTTACAGAAAAACTTAAACTGAAAAAACCCCTTTATCATTTTTCATCATTATGTTTGGAGAGGACCAGTACACTCTATGCAAAAAACACAAAACTGAGATTTTGGCAAGGTGAAAATCTCCAATATCTGAGATACGGGGAATGTAACTAAAAGAAGCAGTATTAATGTAGCCATCTTTGACGTAAGGTGTTAGATTTACTTGTGCCTCTCAAAGAATACTTGTGAATTCCACAGTATTCTGCTCAAAAGTTAGTAAATCAAGCAGGATGTTTAAGTATGTATTATTTTTGTAAGTCAGATAATGGGATTCACTATCTTTTGAATCAGTGGACCATCTTGCAAGTTTCTGAGAATGATGACTTACTTAAAATGAGTATCAAGAGGAAGAGGGCTGCTCTGAACTGTTCCGGTCATGCATGCAGCAAAACACCCCAGAGTTGAAGTAGACATCAGGGAGGCTTAGAGTAACTGTTCTGTCCTCAGTTATCGTGTGCAGTTGGTAAGAAATCTCATGCTGCCTCATGTGAGCTGAATGATTGTGTGACAGTCTTCATCCAGTAGATGTAACAAAGATCTGGTCCACAGGTACTCTGATGCACAGAAGTGCAGGAAAAAATCCAGTAACGGAAGACTGAACTCAAACCCTCTGGAGCCTGCTTTCTGTGAAGGATGCAGAGCTGTGTTCACTTGGAAGCAGTGGTGTGTTGAGGGAGTGATACTGCTAGCATGAAATAGTGGCATCTGACTCCCAAGAGACAAGCTTCATCAAATGGAGGCAGTTTTTTGGTATCCTGGTGTAGTAACTATCTGTAGCGGCAATTACCAATGGACCATTTAGCAATGTAACCATTGATGCTGTGCACAAAAGGGCATAACATGAGAAAAGAAGCCTGACTAGGAGCTGATTTTTTCCTGCCTGGCAGTTTGTCATGCAAGAGCTAGGGAAATACTGCCTGTTGGCTCAGAACATGCTGAGGGCAGGTGCATCCTCTCTCTGCCCAGAGCCATAAATATGCCTTGTCAAAAGTATTTCACTGGTCCAGGTGTTGCAAATAGGCTTCCTCCATGGGAGGGGAGAAGGCTGATGCCTATCTTAGCATAATGTTTCTGGAACATTCTCATGTTTCTTGTGAGAGGTGAAGTTACAGTTAATCTAAGTGGTCATTTCCTGGCTAAAAGTGATTCCTGCCTACCGGGAGACTGTTTGATCCACTCCTAAGAGCAACAAGAAGTAAGCTTTAGCTGCGCTTCTTGTTCTGATGATATGGGGCGGTATGGGGAGATGATGCAGACTTTTCTGGACCCCTAATTCATTTATGCGCTAGTTGATATGAGGAGCCTTTTTTTGCTATGCTATCTATTTTTCTGATGTACGTGTTCTGACAAAAGCTAGTCAGGAAGAGCTGGCTCCATTGCTGGAGGATACTATTTTTGGAGAGAAGCCTTCCTTTGATCTGACTCCTAATTAAAGAGCTATTACATAGATTTTAAGAAACTGGTGCTTGATGTTGGCTGGCAGTCTGGTTATGTGAGCTGGTACCACATCTTCCTTTAAAAAAAAAAAAAAAAGAAAATACTTGTCCTTTTTTCCATGTGGGTGTGAACTCTCTGAGTGTAAATGCCAGCAAGAGATGAGCCATGGTCAGTTACAGTGCTTCTGTAGCAGAACATTAACCTTGCTATATCCTCCTAACAGGAGCTTTTCAAAGAATAAAGTAATGTGGCACAGGTTTTATAGACTCTAGAAAGTGGCGCTGAGAAGTCTTGATCAGTTTTGTAGAAACTTGCCTATTCTAGGAGTACAAAAAGCAAACTCTTTTCATTCCTGCAATAATTTCTCTACTTTATATAAAGCAGGATACTGCAGACTGTTTCAGATGGTAGGTAACCTTGGTCTGAAAAAAGGAACCTGCCTAATTTTGCCACTCTAACTCACAATGATGCCAGTCCATTGAGGTACCCATTCAGCAACAGGTTTTAGCATCCTAGAGATAGAGCAATACATTTCAGAGAAATGAATGAGCAGGATCCAAATGTCCTTGGTTTGTTGTTCACTTAACAATACACAATTGCCAATATTCATGGCTGAGAAACTGAGATTGTTATCTGTAATTGTCACCTCTAGACCAGGAACTAAGTAGAGACAGACAAAGCTGCACAAAGAAGGGGAGTTCATACCCTCTTGATAGCTTTGGATATGTCAGCCTGTGACAACTAAACAACTAGTTAAAAAAAGTTAAATGAAGATACTTATTGGAGCCAAAAAGCAAACATATCTTTTGGGTCTGCCTATTAGTAAAAGCAGAGCAGTGTGTATCCCAAATTATGAATGAAATGTGCAGCATTTTGTTTTAGTCCTGTGGTGGCTCTCAGACTTCAAGTCTGCTGTAATAATGTTAAATTTCTGCAGGGATATCTTTTATTTTCATAATGGAGTTATTACCTTTCTTCCCTTTTCTATTTGATGGTGGTGACAGCCTTCTGGAACTGATGATGCTTTAGTTCTGAGAGATGTCTTATTTTCAGCAAAATCTCTGGTAAACGGAGATACCACAAGGAATGAAAAACAAAGTTATGGATTATGCTTCTATTCACGATAGTACTGAATTTCTCAGTTCTTATGGTAATAAAAATCCACGGTATCACAGCTCTGTGCTCAGAGCTGCAGTTTTCTCTTTGTGTGTTTGGAAATTGAGCAGATATTCCAGGTTTTGCAGTCCTGGAAAATGAGGAAAATTTTGGTTCAGCATTGTTGTTGCTACAACATTCTGCTAGACCTGCTTCTTCTGGCAAAGTCTGAGTTTTGAAAAACAGTTGGCAGTAGTGAACCTTGAAAAAAACACTTTGGAGTAATTTTTTTTGAAAGTTTACTGATAGTTTGATGTGTCTTCGTTTTACTGTTCTATCTTATCCATAGCAGTTTGGTCAGAGTGTAAAAATGTAAAAATAAGAATATATTCCACCTGAAAACAGCCTATGCTGACATGCTTAATGTCACTATATCTTTGAACCTAAAAATATCCAGGCCGTTGGGTAGGCAGTTCCATCTGTTTTCAGTGACTCTCCCTGCAAGTAGGCTGGTAGTACTTTTGTTTTGCTCTTCACATATTTTCACTGAATTTGTAAGTTCATTTCACAGCTCGCTCTGTGCAACCGTAGTATTCTCTGTGGTACATGGAGGAATTTTACTTTTTTGCTGTATTTCTGGAAAGGCGCTAAACTTGGAACAAAACCAGAGAGAAACTATGTATATAATGTAACTCAGCTCAGTAGTATTCAGAGGTAGTTTGGGGCTTCCTGAGAAAGACTTCTGTAACAGTACACTAGTCCAGTTTTGTCAGCATTGGCAAGAAACAGTTTTCTCTATACTCTTCTGCAGTCACTGCAGAGCCCACAGCTGGTGTTTGTGAAGGTCTGTCTGTGCCCAGTTCACAACTTCACAGTGGGAAAACAGATTACAGAAGGGTCTGCCTGGAGTATCTTGAACGCATTCCTTGGGCGTTAGTTCATCTCCAGTGGTTCTGCTTTCTGTATGATGGTTTCATGGGTACCAGTCATGGTTAAGTACTTTTCCCAAAAGGGAATAGGCTTCTATACAAATGATGCCATATTTTTTAAGGCAGAAATGCTTGCTTTGGCAGGAGATAACTTTAACCAGAGGCAGTGCTTGCATTTGTGACAGTGTGAGAGTTCCCTGGAATAGGAGTCAAGGGAATGACTGGCAGAGCATGGTGAGGATGTGGAAGAAAATGTTGGTATTCTTGTGTTGGTGGGGGTCTTTTTTCTTTTTCTAAAGGGGGAGAAAATCCCCAGCCTTCTCTCCTTTCTCTTTTCCCTTCCCTTCCCTCTTTTCTTGTCTCTCTGTCTCTCTTTCCTTCTTTCTTTTCTTTCCTGTTTTTCTTATATATATCTGCGAAAATTGTAGGACTTCTACTGCCAGAGAAAGAATCACTCTAATCCATAAATGCCTGGCTTTTTTTTATTTTCCTTTTTTCCCAGTATCATTCTAAGCTTTTTAAAAGATCAAAATAGAAAAACCTTTTTAGAAGAAAATTATAGCACGTGAAAAGGTTACCAAAGACAGGAGAGTCCCAAAAGGAAGATGTTATGCAATAGAGACAAGAGATTCTTAGCATCAATGAAGAATTATTTTTTAGTGATCAGTGCCGCTCCATGACCTCAATACAGAAGCTTATATAGGAAACCCCTGAATAACATACAAATGCTGTGATGCTTTTTCTGAGCATCTGTTTGCCTTTTAATACAACAGTAATTGTGTCGCCAAGTCAAGTAGTGTTTCCTCAGGAAATATTTCAATAGCTAAAATGCCTGGAGTAGTCTGATGATAGCAGAACGTCAGATGCAATTTAGAATAAATGAGGGCATTTCTAACATGTTTCAGTGGAGATAAAAGCATCTGTTTAGCTAAAAATTAATCTGAAGAGGAAATCCAAAGAAAAATATTTATAAAATCACAAGTTTTTGAAGCTAATAATAATTTTAGATGTAAATGGGATATTTTTTTTTTTCCAGTTCTTTGGAGGAGTAGCTATTTGATATGAGAGGGAAGATAAAGGGTGTTTTTCCTAAAATTAGTAGGTGAAGTGCCAATGCCACCTGTTCAGCAGGCAGAGTTTTGTTCTGATGTGGCCAGAATGCTGGGAATTTACATGAACAAGGGCAAATACTGTTTTCTCTTAAGCTGAGAAAGGTGGTAGCAAGGCCACTAACTTTCAGAATTGTGAAAACACACAAAAACTGCCAGAGATTGGACAATCCCACAGTTCACTGATGGTGTCATTAGATCCAGGCTATGAAGTCCCCAGCAGAAAATTCTTCTGATGCCAAAGCTACCACATTCCCTGTTTGTTCCCAGACAGACTTTAATTAAGCTACAGTTCTGTTAAACAATACATCTCAGTGTTTAAAAACCCCAGCAGAAACACTGTAGTTATCCTAAAAGCATCAAGATATCAGAAGTATCTGAAAGAAAAAAATGTTTCTCAAACTGAACTGCTACAAAGTAAAATACGAAACTTGGCACCCAAGGAAGGTGTATCTGGTAGAAGTGCTAAGGAGAGAGATCAATGTTGAAGTAATTATAAAAGTGAATTTGCTTAAAATCTAACATATGCTTTGTGTTTCCATCAGCAGTGCCCAGGAGTATGTGTGGAACAACAGGAAAGTGTTTGGAGATGAAGGCAGGCGTGTTCTAGAGTCTGAAGTGCAGGGGAAAAAACAGTGCAGCATAGTGCTTAGATCATCAGTAGAAGGATGCAGAGATAATCACTGGAATGGGCTGCCCAGAGAGGTGGTAGAGGCCCCATCGCTGGAGTCATTCAAGCTCAGGCTCGATGAGACGCTGAGCAACCTGACCTGGGTAGAGATGCCCCTACTTGTTTAGGGAGGTTGGACTGGATGACCTCTAGAGGTTCCTTCCAGACTAAACATTCTATGATAAGAAAGCTCATATAATTGCATGAGGAAAACTTCACATTGAGAAGTCGGAGCAAACACATGGAGAAGGACACCCAAGCATGAGTGATGGGAAGGTTGCTGTAAGCTGGTTAGAGATGCAGTAGAGGGAGGCTGAGACATACTGCTAGGCATCACCACACAGTCAGGGCACTTCCTTGAGAAAGATCAGCATACTGGAACATCTTGGTGATCCCACGTGTGTCAGCCTTCCCTTTGAGACAGTACTACACACATTGTTTTAAGTATAATGAATGGGACACTGTTTGGAAATGTCACTGTCTAAAAAAGTTCTAAAAATCATCAGCATTGCCGGTTGAATTAGGTAAAATTTCAGGGTTTTTTCAGTAGGTCAGAAAGTTCTTCCTAGAGTCCTAATCAAACTCTGGTTTGTTTGGATGACTTTAGAAAACTATATTCTCCTTAGTTTCTTTCCCTAATGACTTACTTTTAAACATTTACTGTGTTCTTCCTTTATTTCTGCATAATTTTCTCGTAAAAATTACACTCCTAAAGTCTGCACAGAACTTAAATCTTCATGTTTATGCAGGAAGTTCAAGAAGACATTTAAAGGTATCTGATTAATCAAATCAAGACCACCATTCAGCTACCTAGACAGCTTGGAAGGTGATTTTAAGGATAGAGAAGTGAGAATAAATGAACTGTTTAAATCAATTTTATTTGTTAAAATACCATAAAAATGTAAATATCTCCTTTAAATATGAGGCAATAACAATGGATTGATAATACCTTGATAGTAATTATGTCATAATTTACATCAGTTTGGAGTATACCATTAAGATAATACTAAACCCCGAAAGTACCAAAATATTTAATGTACTACATGGAGTCACTATCAAATGTGTATTTCTAATTTGATGCATGCTTAATTCTTTTCAGCTTTTAGGTGTGTTATATAAAGTGGAAACGTAGAAAAGAATCTTAGAACAAAAACTTATAGGGTTGTGGAATTGAAAAATTCACATCTTAATTTCAAGAATCCCAACTAAACAGGAATTTTAGAGAAAAATGGATATTCATATTGTTATAGTATTCTAGAACTTTTTTCTGTCTATAGCCAGAGCACTGTTGAAGTTGTTAGTTGGTACTTAAAATATCACCCTGTGCTTCATCAACGACCTCGATGAAGTGACAGAGTGTCTTCTCAGCAAGTTTGCTGATGATATGAAACCGAGAGGTTTGGCTGATACACCTGAAGGCTGTGCGGCCATTCAGCGGGATTTGGACAGACTGGAGAGCTGGGCAAAGAGGAACCTCATGAGGTTCAACAAGAAGTGCAGAGTCCTGCACCTGGGAAGGAGGAACGAAATGCACCAGTACAGACTGGGAGGCGATCTGCTAGAGAGCAGCTCTGTGGAGAAGGACCCTGGAGTCCTGGTGGACAGCAAGTTCTCCATGGGACAGCAATGTGCCCTTGTGGCCAAGAAAGCCAATGGTATCCTGGGGTGCATTAAGAAAAGTGTGTCCAGCAGATTGAGGGAGGTCTTCCTCCCCCTCTACTCTGCCCTAGTGAGACCTCACCTGGAGTACTGTGTTCAGTTCTGGGCTCCCCAGTTCAAGAGGGACAGAGATCTACTTGAGAGAGTCCAATAGAGGGCTATGAGGATGATTAAGGGACTGCAACACCTGCCTTATGAGGAAAGGTTGAGAGACCTGGGGCTTTTTAGTCTGGAGAAGAGAAGACTGAGAGGGGATCTAACTGATGTGTCTAAATAGATGAGGGCTGGGTGTCATGAAGAAAGTGGCAACCTCTTTTCACTTGTGCCCTGCAATAGGACAAGGGGCAATGGATGCAAGCTAGAGCACAGGAAGTTCCACCTCAACATGAGGGAGGAACTTCCTTCCTGTGAGCATTACAGAGAACTGGAACAGGCTCCCCAGGGAGGTTGTGGAGTCTCCTTCTTTGAAGACTTTCAAGACCCATCTGGGTGCATTCCTGTGTAACCTGCCCTAGATTCTATGGTCCTGCTTGGTTTTTCAGTCAGCGTATTTTCATCATTCTGCACTGTCTAGTGAGCTTTTCTCATGTCTTTTTCATGCAAAAGATACTTTCTTTACACTTCTTTACTTTCATACATTGCTCACAGAATACTACTTCAAAAAAACAAGGGAAGAGAAAAAAACCCCTCTGTTCAAATAAAGAGCTTATTTGGAACATCATTTCACTGCTACATGGGTTTTGATCTTTTGTCACACTTGAGTCCTTTTATTCACTAAATAGTTGGATGAGTAAACTAGTTAATCAGCTGGCCCTTAATCTCCTTCCATGTTCCTGTTTGGTCTTTGTAGAAAGATTAATATTCCTGCTTAAAATTTTATATTAAGAGTGGAGATTGGTAACTCAGTAACACTATGCTCACTGCTATGCAGACCTTTAAATAAAACAATTACTCTACCTTTATCCTTATCTAAATAAAAGAGATGAAAGAGAGGCAAGCTAAGGGTAGCCGTATGGTCAGCACGGATTTTTTCTAATGCTTTCCAGGTCAGTTTTCCTGAGTTTTATTCCTCTGTTTTGTAAGAATGTTCCACTCTCCTGCATGCATGGAATGTGTGAGAGATACTGAACTCTTGTGTTATGTCTGGAGTCCCCACTGTCTGCAATATTGATGAGGAAGCTACCTGAGGGGAAGTGAGTACCTAATTTTCCTATGTATTTGCATAATATTTTCTTTCTTTCACGTAAGATAACCGTGACATTTGCTTGAATTTGTAGGTTCCTTAAAAGTCAGATTCAATGGCTATGGGGAGAGTTGCACTTTAGACCCTCTTTTACTGTTATGCTCAAGTGCCTTTCTTAGGTAACCAGCTGCACTTCCTTCAGCCCTCTCAAGGGTAAAGCCTAACATTCAGCCCTTTGGGGACTTAATCTCCATCCTACAGCCTGTCATTTGTAGCTGTGCTGACTTGAAAAGCTCAACATTATTTGTCCCCTGGAGGAATTTGGAGGAGGAGAAAAATATGACTCCAAATACATTTTCTTCTACTTAATTACTGATCCTAGAAGACTATTAAACTCCCAAAAGGAAGGAAAGATTTTGAAACGCCGACCAAAAAGAACAGCCATTGCAAACTCAGAAATTATTCCAAAATACTTAAGAAGTTTTTAACCATTATCGAGTGTTTTGTGTGTGTATTTGACTCCTCACATGTCTGTGGGTCACTACATCAGCCCAGACATTTCCTAACATTGTTACACACTGAATTTTCTTAGTATACTGGACACAGTGGAGAAGCCTTGCCTGAAATCCGTCAATATTAACCTGTTCTGCAAAAGAAAAGCAGACCTTTGTTGTCTGAGACAGTTATAAATAAATTGCTTGTGAAATTTGAGAGATCATAAGGGTCCTGCTGTTATTTGTTCTCTGATAATTGAGAAATCTCTGTATTTTACAAACTTTTTATAGCAGGCCTTGTTATTTATCTGAGCCCTGAACTTCTCCACTTTATGTTCTGAAGAATTAAGAGATAGTACCTCCTCACTGCCAATGCCATTTCATCTAAATTGCGACCAGTGGATTTTTTTCCTCTCTGTTTTAGAAACTGGTAACAAGGAGCATTTTTAAATGTACCCGTCACAGAAAGACATAATGTGTAGTGTAGAAACATCTTCCTAAAAAGTAAGGAAAATAAAGTTTTTTTCCTTGACCTTTAGCCAACATCTTGACTAAAAGCTCATAGGATTATGAGAAAATAAAGTAAGATGTGTAAGTTGTTCAGACTGATCTGCGAAAAGCAGATTTCTGTAGAAGCAAATTTTCATAAACTGGGGCTACTGAATTTGACCTATTCCGGGTAAAACTTTAAGTTGAAGTAACAGAGTGAGAACAATCAGTAGCTGAAATCATGCAGTGCTTACCCAGCTAGAGCAAACCAATATTGAGCATTGGCAATGGAAGTTTTTAGTATTCTTCCCAAAATATTGCCTTGATATTTTACATAATTTATTTACAAACTTTTAATTGATATTTTACAGGAGCAGCATATGGTAATTTAATATATAGCAAGTAATGACATATTTTCATTAAGGAGGTTGTCGTATTTTCATTAAGGAGGTCGCTGCAGGAAAGAACTACTCAGGAAAGAACTTGTAGTTTTTTGTATATCTGTTCTTTAGTTTTATACATAAATATTTGCTCTCTGTGGAAGGCTGTATGGTTTTGGTTTAACTTTTGTAGGCAGTGGAAGGATTAAGTCACCTGTGTATGAGCTGGCTCGTGTTCATGGACTTTCTGATCTGTATGAACTCAAACTCCAAATGAGTCTTCAACAAATGCCAGTGAAACAGAACCATTTTGTAGTGAACACTACATCTCAAGATCCTCATAAAAGAAAAGCGTCTTACTGATTATTTTTAAGACAATACAACATTTGACTGTCCTTTCGATCTTGGAAATAGGCATGCAGCACACCTAAGAAAGACCTTCTATCCTCTTGGGTATCATCAGATAGATGCCTGAAGCTGCCAGGTGAAGGGAGTAATCCAGAGATAGCACTTACATTGTTCTCATTAATGGTGCAATGTGAACAACTGTGGTTTAGGGCATAGGCAACATGACTAAACATACAGAGTGTTACTTTTTCTCCCACATTTTGGCCCAAGTGAGAAGAACATAGAACACACCAATAGGCTTCTAGGAGCTGGAGTGACTGTACTGCTATTTGATTCTTGTTGTCTTCTGGAGGGTCATTTTGTAGGTAGGATAAGCAAAGTCAAAGAAACCAATCTTGCGCTTGGATCAGCCCTTTTTACAGCTCTTTTCTTCAGAATGTTGGCCAAAGCTTCTGTCAGGAAAACTTCAATCTTCTTATAGAGGCATCTGTTATGCCAAAAGTGCATTATTGCCCACAGCCTTCATCTCAGAATTATAAGTCTTTGTGATGCTGTTAGCTCAGAGCATTCAGCAACTAAAATAGATGTATTTTAATATTTTGCTGACTTCTTGAACAGATGTTCTGGGCAAATCTGGGGTATCACAGGCAATTTGGTCCTGTAGCTATGCAAATTGCTGCAGCCAAGTCATTATCTTTGCTTGAATGAAGTCTCTTCACAAACTGGAGATTGTGGAACATATTGCCCATGACTGCAGCTAACAGAGGTCATAGTGTCAATTAGAAATCCAAGATGTCTAAATACAGATCTATCACAGCCACCTACTTTTTACCACTCAAAATCCACTGTGTCTACTGTTGCTCCAAAATGTTTTAATCTATCCATCTGTGCCATGGTTCTGCTGGGTGCCAGGGTCTATTTTGGCTTTTGTGGTATTTCCTGTACTTGCAAGAATTCTGAAATTGATGTGAAACGCTAGATCACATTTCAACTATTTTTTGCCTGGTTTTCTAAAGAAACTGGCTCATGCTGTCGCCATCCTGTCAGGCTCTCCCTGATAGCTTTTTACTTTTGGCCTAATATCTCAGAGGGTCTCATGGATAGTCTGATCAGTCATTCATGGAAATAAATAAAGGTGCCCAGAGGAGAGCAAGCCAGCATAGTAACTCCATTGCGTGAAAGCATGATCTCAACATGTACCCATTTGTCTAAGCCTTCAAACAGTAAATGCATAGCTGCAGCATGTGTTTCTCTGCTATCCAGTAATTAATGGATGAGGAGGAAGAAGAGGATACTTGAGTTAGTGCTTGTGAGAATTTTGGAAGATGGAGGAAGTGAGAGTCTAATAGGAGGAGCCAGGCTTGTTGTTTGAAGTCTCTACTGCATAAATTATTTGGAAATCAGGCTTTGTTCACAAAGCATTGTGCTGTTTCAAGGAGAGCTTTGCATGCCGTTCATTAGTTAGAGTTAGAGACTAAAAGGAAAAGAGGATTGAAAGGAAAACAGTTTTTTCTTTTTTTTGCCTTTTTCCCTTTCTAGACAGTGCCTGCCTCTAAAAATTGTGTCCAGTTGTGTCCAGTGTTAAGAATGGTTGAACCATTTGCCCAATGTCTCTACCCCTATGTTGATGTGGTGCTGAGTCACTCACTATGCTTTCCACATTTGCGAACAGGGCTGATACTTTTTCAGGATGATGGAGTTTGGTTTTATGTCAAAGAGTATGAAGAGGAGGGCAGAAGCCAATCTATGTCTTTAAGTAACTGTACAGAATTCATCTCAATGGCTTCTACAGCAGCCTACATCTTTGGGGAATTTTAATTAAATCCATTTAAAAAATCTTTTATTTCTATTCCTTTGCACGTTTAAATACAAATTTGTAAAAAATAAGGCAAAACTAGGTTGCTCAATAAGCAAACAGCCCTTAAAAGAAAGATCTTTAACAGTGCTAATGTGGTGTAGTGGTGGCATTTCTGAGTACCTCATTTTAGTTAAGAGTGAAGTTCTGACACAAATCCACAAACTCTGATTGTGTTAACAAAGCTAACTATATAATCTAGGCATAATACCTTTAACCCTTCTACTTGCAAGGAATGTATAAAGACTCAATTTCTCAAAACCGGTACCATTTCACTTGCAGAGTTGAATCTGACTGTTCAGAATAATAGATTACCTCCTTTTAGCATAAAATGTGTCATAACAGGCTTTAAAGGAATTTGAAGAACTGTGTGTAGAAGTGCAGCCAGTGCACAGTAAGAGTCCGGGCCAAAGCCAGGATGTCTCAGAAGGCCAAATAGCTGAGGGTCACTAAAATTCAGAAAGAAGTAACAAGGACCAATTCCAGTCCCGGAGTCTGAATGATGAGTGTGCAGGTGAGGAGTCTCCAGGAACATGCTGTATCTCAGTTCTGACTGGGCAGATTCCAGCTCCAACCTTACTGCCACCTGTCCACAGGTGACCCAAAGGTGTGGCTACACCTTTTGTAGTTATACTTGAAGTATTTTCAAATCTAATCACTTGGTAACAACAGCACTGCCAGAACAGCAGCATGAAGCTCAGCACTGTCTGGTGTTTTGAGCATTTAGTCAAGTTTCCAGGTCAACATTTAAAGCCCAAAGAATATCCTGATGTACCGCCTCCTTTGCTTTCTGTATCTAGGATGAGTAGTTCAGTTTAACTTGGTATACCTATACATGCTCCCCATTTTCAGAGTGGTTTGGAACATCTTTTAGGAAAACCAGAGAAATCTCATTCAGAGGTTGATCCTATTGCTGTGCATACCTGTCACTTCTGCTTTATGTGTGTGAGCCTAATCTGAGATCAAAGAATACTCTGAGGAGTAGCCTGATCTGAAACACATGAAAGTAAACGTGAGTTTTAACTTCAGTAGCCATTGCATCAGAATCTTTTGTAGCCAAGGAATGTGAGTTTCCTCTCCCACCCACTTTTATTTTAGTACTTCTTAATTTCATTCTGAAGTTCTTTATCCTCTTTAGGGATGAAGGTTCTAACAATTTTTAAGTCGAAAACTAAAGGTACTTCCATGAAAATAAATTCCCACCAATAGCATGGTGGCATTTCTCTGATTGAATTTTGTTTACTACAACATTACTGAGGTGTTTTGGACAGGTACTGCACTGCAGTACTATTATTAGCATGAGAATTTTTGGGACTGTTTTAGCCTTTTCTCCAAATCAGCTGTACATTGCTGGTGAAGAGACAGTGTGGATCATTCTGTCTATCCATCTACCAATATGCCAATGAAACCTGCAGTCTCAGAATTACCACTTGGCATCTGTGCTCTCTGTCTCAGCTGCCTCTGTTGTTGAGGACCACAGAGATTCACACAGAATAGAAATTAAAATGATTGTTCTTTTGTTTTAATTGTGGTGGTACATGATTTAAGCTCTTTTGTTACCAAAAACCTAGCAGCAAATCTGTTTTTGTTTTTCTTCCACTCCTGAAAGTGAGATTGGAGACTTGGAGTCTGCCTTCAAAGACCACTTTGCCAGAGGTGGGATGATTCATCTCCTAAGCAGCAGTATCTATGGTGCAGAGTGGAGTAACCACAACATGTGATTTGTCCTGACTGTGTCCTATCTAGTCTCCTACAGTGTGTGAGCCTTGTTAATTTGACTTGTGTGTGCCTCCCCCACCTCCCCCTCCCTTCTTCATGTATTCACAAAGCAGCACAGGAATTACTCTACTCTACCCAAGCACAAGAGACAGCAAATCAGCTATAGCGCACTGATGGGCCATTTCTGAACCAAGCAGCAGGCACACCGCAGCTCTGCCTGCTGCAGAGCTGCCAAGGAAAGTGTCAGCCTGAAGTACCATGTGCCAAAAGGCCCTACATTATAGTGCCCATTCTTCAGTTGCAGCTTTGCACTATGGACCCTTCCTTCGTACATGGTCTTCCATAAAGTCCTCTCCACCCGTGCTCTCCTAACTCAGTTGCACGCTTTGGCCAGCAGCAAGCTGAGAGGTCTGTTAACCCCATTCACATGCATCCCAAGTTATCTAATATGAATTCCACAGACTGCTGCATGGCTTCCCTTGGTTTAACTGTGAAGGGAATTTGTTTTTACTGTGTATCTTGCACAGCAATAGAAAGAAGAACTGAACATCTTATCCTTTGGTCCTCTCCTAGCCAAGTTAATGGAAGATGGGAGATACTTAGATTTAGATTTTATTCAGATATTTATCTGACTAAAACACAGATAACAGTATTTTGTAGGTTAACGTGTATGGGTTTCACATTTGGTATATATACATTTTACTTAATATATATATGTTGGAAGAAAATAATGCAAGATGTGATCCTGTAAGTACAAAGAAACAACAATGTTTTTCCTTTGATATACTTGCGGTGTTGCCTAGTTAGCCTAGAATCTGCAGATTATGCTTAAAGATAGCAGAGGATGTTACCTATTTTGTATACCTGAGAGTATTTCAAGTTGTTACAACTGAACTCAAAAGACAAGGAAATAAAAATGCTGGCAGTGAAGTTGTGAAGTATTTCCAAATGAAAAGTTTAATCTAACACACACAAATAGTACACACATAAGCACATACTGCTGGTTTTCTTCAGCATTTCCTGTGTTCTCTGAAAGTAATTTTTCAGCTGATTAAGTCATTTCACAGGTGTGCAGGCGATAATAGTGGGATTTTTCTTCTGTTTCTAGACTGAAGTAATGTTGAACTGTTCCTAAATGGAGTTACTTTATTCTTTTGCCATAAGAACTGTAGATGTAACAGTCTGTGGCCAGTCCTGGTTAAACAGTGATTGGACTGGGGAAGCATTTGGAGGAGAAAGTATATGAAAAAATCATAATGTTGCAGGAAACACTGACTTGACTGGTGAACTTGTGATTATATTAGTAATTGCAGTTGTGGACCACTTCATCTGACAAAAAAGACCTTGCAAATACTCTTGTAAAAATACAGGTCTTGAATATGGTGTCAAAATATTCACTTCCTATCCACTTAAATGTTGTCAGCAGGTATCTGGGGTATTCTTCCCCGTATCCATTAGACAGTCATTTAAATGCCGTGAATATGAATAATAAACAAAATTCAGCATTTACGTTCTGATCTCTCCTCTTCAATAACCTGACGGAGACAAAAGTAATTCCAGGACAATACTTAGCTGTCCAGGCAGTGTAAATCTGCTACAGGGTTTAATAAAAATAAGTTTCTCTGCTGGTAGTGTAGGTTAGAGTCTGGGACAACTCAGAGAACACAGGACACAAGAAGAACAGTATTCCTGTAGCTAAAGTGCTGTAGAGTCCTTAAGCATATTTTTAAAAAATAAATCATATATTAGTAAATATAATAATCTCTCTTATATTAAGATGTATTATATAAGATACTATTTTTATTGTTAAGAATAAAATAATTGAAGCCATTTATGTTATATTCACTATTATTCTTCAGAGATGCTGAACTTGCTTCTCTTCTGTGCTTTTTGTTGGTCGTGTACCTTCACATTATTCCAATAAAAGCTGCTTGAAATGAAAACTGTTCAAAAAGACACTATCACTTTTTTTCCCATTAAAAAAAGTCAGTAAATCTCTGTGGAGGGGCATGTTAACTATTTTAATACAGGACTTTTGTCTGTACTCAGCCCACGTACTAGCATAAGCCACTCTTGCAAGCAAAATTATAATGGCACAAAACTGGAGTGAAAAACTGTTCTCACTGACTCTTTCTTACCTGGTTATTTCCTTTTATTGGGAAACACCTCAAGGCCAGTACAAAAGGGTGGATAGAGGCACTCAGGCACGTGAAAATGTCAGGGCCTCTGTATGGCTAGGCAAAGGAGCAGAGTGGGAAAGAGATAAAGGAAACTTGTGCAGCTATAGAAAACCTTTATATTAATGTAGAATAACAAAAAAACTTTGTACTGGGGTTTAGAAAGACAGCTTCTAACAAGGTAAAAGCAAAAATGTGACCTTCATCCCAAAATCATTTTTAGAATGTATTACTAGCATATCACATGTGAATTGCCATGTTACTGGTTTATCCTCATTTTTTTAAACTGTCTTTGTCTTTGTCTCTGTCTCTGTCTTTGTTTTTCAGATACAGATATAAGTTTGGAAAAGAAAAAACATGGCTTCCAACATGGCGAACCCTGCTAACCATTTGCCATACTTCTTTGGCAATATTACACGTGAAGAAGCTGAGGAGTATCTGATGCAAGGAGGAGTGAGTGATGGGCTATACTTGCTCCGCCAAAGCCGGAATTACCTGGGGGGCTTTGCCTTGTCCTTGGCCCACGGAAGGAAGGTTCATCATTATACAATTGAGAGGGAGCTGAGTGGCTCATATGCTATTGCAGGAGGCAAGTCACATGCCAGTCCTGCTGAACTCATTAACTATCACTCAGAGGAAGCGGATGGCCTTATCTGTCTACTGAGGAAACCTTTCAACCGACCACCAGGTGTTGAACCCAAAACAGGACCCTTTGAAGATTTAAAAGAGAACCTTATCAGAGAGTATGTCAAACAAACTTGGAACTTGCAGGTAAATCCAGGCTGATTTTGAGATAAAGTGGTCTCTGAGTTAGGAGATAAAAGAGATTGCAGTGTTTGTTTCCAGCTGTTGCTGCTGCTATGTAGAATTTTTTCATAATAGATCACGGTTGTTTGAGATTTGAACAGTGGGGTTTTTTGCCCCCCAGTACATGCAGTAACTTGGCTGTAAGTGTAGTTTTCCTGAAATGTTACAAAACTTAGGACTTTTATGATGTCTTCGGCTAGTATAGCCTTATCTATCACTGCACTAACCTACATCATCAGATTTCCACATGCAGCAAAAATTAATAGATGTACTGAACAAGATACAGAAATGGTGTGTGTGATTGCTTTTGAGTCTGAATTTTTATGTGCAGGCAGGCATGGAAACATGGTGACTTGTTTTACATCCTTCCCTCTTCACTGGCCTTGTTTCTGTGATGCTTATTTAGATTATATCCAAAACAGCTTGGTTCTTAACTGCAGAGCACAGCCTGTAAATCTTCAGTACTGCATATGTAGACCACGGATGTTCCATATTGACAAAGACAGGTGGATTTGTTCTTCAGGATGGCTTTGAAGAAGGTAGTCCTAACATGTAAACACTAGTGTAGGAGGCTGCAACAGGAGTATTAGTTCACCTTGGGATGCCATGAGTTACTATTATGAACTGATTGAGTTACACTAGGTTTTTCATCTCTTGATACTAGCAAGTAAGACTGTGTGTTCTGCTCTGTAAAATACGTGGAGCAGTGTCCAGACTGGAAAAGCTGGAAACTTATACTACGTTTACTGCAAGTGCTGAAAGGGCTTTGCTGTTTATTTCTGATGAGTCTGGGCACAATCTGTATGGAAGTCGATGAACACAAGTTCAAAACTAATAAAACTAGGGGATTTTACTCTCAGATTCTGGGCCAAACTTAGAAGTGATAGGTTGTAAATGGGTTTAGAAGCGTCTAGGTTGTACCTAAAATATTAACATTGTTCACTCTAAAAGCAGGACTGTCCTGTTGGCTTTTGGGAAATTTGCATTGATGTCTTCAGCATAGACATGCTGTGACAACGCAAAGCATTTTCAGTTTATTTCAGTAAACTGTCATAGGATGTGTAATATGGAGATATGTTATGGCATCTAAGAGTGACAGGAGGTATATTTAGCTATGTCTCATTGGCATAAAAATATGATGTAATTTGCAGTTGAAATACTGAAATTGCTGTTTTTTTTTCCTTCTGGTTTTCAGAGGTAAAGGAAGAATCTTAGCTTTGTGATAGTTAGATTACCATATGCTACTTTCTGTTTTAATATCTTTATAGCAACCAGCTCTTTTCTTCACATACAAGTACATGCAGATTTTGTATGTCCCAGAAGCAGTCCAATACTGGGAGCCTGTCATGTTTTTATTGCAGAAGATAGTTTGACTGTCCCACTGTGTTTTTACCACTCTCCAGGGGCATGCTCTCGAACAAGCTATCATTAGTCAAAAGCCTCAGCTGGAAAAGCTGATTGCCACTACAGCCCATGAGAAGATGCCGTGGTTCCATGGGAGGATCTCTCGAGAGGAATCTGAACACCGTATCCTCATTGGGTCAAGAAACAATGGAAAATTTCTGTGAGTGCATTTTTTTCTGTGGTACTGCTGTTTGCCACCAGTGTTACTACATAGTTCCCTTGAATGAATCTCAAATGAGAGCACGCCCTAAAAGTTGGCTCCTTCACAATGAGCAAGCTGAATTCACCAGGATGTATGTGGCGTAATCATTCCTGTACTAAGCAAGTGTCTTCAAGATTAGATTTCCACTTAACTAAATATGAGAAACTGTTTTGATCAAATACTAGGTTTAATCCTAAAGGGATCATCAGAGAAACTCAATACCAAGAAAACTTCATTGAACTTTGATTTAGAACTGATAAACAGTACTAATTGACTATGGTAGGTTAACCTTGGCCCACTGAGCTGCTGTCACACTCCTTCTCCTCAACAGAACAGGAGGAGAAAACAGAATGGAAAAGCCTGTGGGTCAAGATGAAGACAGGGAAGTCATGTACCACTAACTTCCACAGGCAAAACCGACTCCACCTGGGGAAAAGTAATTTAATTTATAGTCACTTAAAATTGAGTTGGACAGCAAGAAATAAAGACAAAAACATAAAAAAACACCTTCCCCTCACACACTCACACCCTTAATTTTCATAGGTTCAACTTCGCTCCTTCACACCCAACTCCTTTCCCCACCAAGCGCTCAGGGGGTGGATGGGTGGGGGACAGGGGCTGCAGTTAGTCTGTAACAGCTTCTCTCTGCCGCTCCTTCCTCTTCATGCTGTTCCCTGCTGCAACGTGGGCTTTCCACAGGAAATATCCCTCAGGAAATACCTACCTGCATGGAGGGCTGCAGTGTGGACATCTGCTCCACTGTGGCCTCTTCCATGGGCTGTGGGGGACCCTCTGCTCCGATGCCTGGAACTCCTTCTCCCCACCTCCTCTGCCCTTGCTATTTGTGCTGCTGCTTCTGGTTTGTGTTTGTTTTTTTCTCGTAGCTGCTGCCTACCAGGCATTTTTTTGCCCTTTCTTAAGGATGTTTTCATAGAGGCAGAGGCACCACATATGTGGCCAAAGGGACAGTGCCCTGCAGGGGGATTCATTGAGGCCACCTGGAGCCAGTGGTGATGGGCCCAGCACAGCCTCTGGCCTCTTTGCACAGCCCCTGCAGCCATGCTGCCAGAGCCTGGCCACCTTGCACCCAATATACTGACTTACTAAAGTGGTAAAAAGGCAAACAAACTGTGTTAACAGCTGCTGGGATCCATAGCTGTCAGTTTTCCCAGGGGCAGGGGTGGCGCTTTTTTTTGTAGTTAGGCAACAGAAGGAATTGCTTTTACCTTGGTAATACCATTTTGTGTGTGATGCTATCTGCTCTTACTCAACCTCATGATCTTTTGTTTTTTGAGTGCAAATCACTATCATTTAGGGTAGTGATTAATAGCCATCATCTCATGAGGATTAGAGCCAGTCAGATAGAGCCAGTCAAAATCTTCTAACAAAAAAGTTCTTCTTTTGGAAAATCATCATTTGAAGAAAATCATTGCTTTTGCTGAGCCATTTTTCATCCTGTCCCGCAAATACAAGTATTTATATAATAATAGAAAAATGAAGAGTAAAGGTCATGGCCAAAGAAGGATCACTTAGAGCCAATTCCTGAGAGAAATTTCGTCACCTACCTGGGTAGTCTCCTTCAACACTCAACTGTCTTTGACATTTTTAAAGCAAGTTCAAGGTAAAACCCCAAGAGTAAGTGCAGGTGGATATGCTTCTTCAGTACCAACTCTTTCACTTTACTGATTTGCCATAATTGTGCCACACTAATTGCTAATGTAGAGGCAACCTTCATATATTTCCATGTTTCAATCTTAATTGTCAGAAACCAGTAACCGCTGTAAATATTTCCAGTAGAGTTAATTCCCATAAGGTCTTACCTATGAATACTTCAAGCATACTGACATTTAATTTCTTGAAATCTCTTTTCTTCCCTCAGCCTTTGAATTTTTTCTCTTTCAGTCATTCTCACCTGAGCTGACAAGCATCTTCTCATTTTCAGCCTCATACTCCGTGTTTCTTGGGATCACATCTAAAGGGTCATTTACCTGGTTGCTTTTGTTGCCATTTGAAGTGAAGAATTCTTACAAAAGTTTATGGCTCCAACAGTGTTGCTCACAGCAAATAATGAAAGAACTGTCTAATTCGGAGAGGTTTGCAGCTTTCTGCAGTGGTTTCCCTAATGCAGGCTTGCTCAGCAGGTGTTGAGAAATAAACCACTCAGTTGTTAGCTAACTGAAACAGTAGCAGCAAAATTGTTGAGTGATAGAGAGGTGCATTGTTTGACACTTCAGACACCGGCATCGCATACTTTTTCCTTACCCAGCAGTAGCAGATGTCAGAATCTTCCATACGTCTGTGAACTGAAGACTGAATTTGTGCCTGTGAATGTAGCTGCTCAGGGACAGTTTTTCTCATATTGGTTGAGCCACTCAAGCCTGGTAGCTGACTGAAAGGTAAAATTTAGAAACATTCAATGTCTAGAAGAAGTTCACTTGTAGTAATTGGAGCCAGGGAACGTAGAGGGAAGCTAGATTTTCCATTAGATGAGGTACTCTAAGGCTATCCAACAAGTAGGTGCTGGTATATGAAAAAAACAATCTTGTTTATTATGGAAAAAAAAATATTTTAGAAGGCTGGGATGTTTCTGTATATTCTTTTACAAGACTCTCTAGAAATTCATAACACTAGAAATCTGCTAACTGTCTGACCTACCTACCTTGAAACAAAATCCAGTACAGCGGTCTCTGTGAGAACACATCTAACGCTTAGATTTCTTTAGCGCTGCTTTGTTTATTTATATGATAAATACGGAAATAGTAGAAAAGCTTCCTAACAGCAGTTCAAAATGTCATGAATAGCATGATAAATCTAACACTGGGACTCAGCCAAACTGTTGGGAAAGTTCTAGATGTTTTACTGGGGAATTTTCAAAAGTCTTTTAAAATTTTTGTCATAACTGAAGTCAGTGAAATAAGTATGTATGTGGGTGCTATGGAGTTTGCTTTGAAAGCCAAATATAGAACAAAGTCATGAAATGACGTGAAATAGTAAGCAGTGCCCACACCTTCCAGAAAGAATGCACATGAAAGATTGCCAGTCTAGCTGTATTATTAATATGATTAGTAGTGGCATCAAGATTGTAATCGTATTTATATTAGTAATAGATAATAATAACAGTATTGTTAATGTTGTCTGTGTGAGTGCATACATGTGTGGACCAGTTGAAAAATAAATTTAAAATTGACAGCGTTATAAGAAATGTTAGTTTTCAGTGCTGTTTCACATAGGAAGAAATTCTAGTAAGTGTGTGGTAGCTCTTGACACATCTTGGTTTCTCATTGATAGTGATCGCTTCAGTTACATGACCATATGGTCTTGCACATGCATTAAGAACCAGAAATTCTAAAGCTGAAGTGAAATAAACAATACACAGAAATTCTGTTAAACTTAATTCAGCATTAAGAAATTGTTAGTGAAGGCATTGCATAATTAGCAGTTTAGTCTCTAGAAACCTTTTATATGGGTTCATAGCCATATGTAATGCACATAAAATGTGAACAGTTGTGTAAAAGGAAAGTAAAAAATAATTGTAGTATCAAGAATGTCTTCAATATGTGATGACATCTAGATTAGAAACTAGACTATCAGAGTGACTCACCGTAGTACTCATGTCATCTCATGACATCTAGAGACTAAACTGTCTCTTATATGTTACAACAGTTAACACTATTAAGCCATTTAAAAGTAACAAGTTTTGAAGTGCAGTTGTCCACAAGAGTTTTTTGTCTTTTGTTGAACTAAAAATTTGTGTTTCTGATACATGTAGCAGTCTACATTTACATTAATCTTACTGTCTTCTTCTATGAGTTTACACTACTTGAGTGCTTACTGACTAGGTGGTTTTACTGACTAGGTGGTTTATCTGACCTTGTAGAGTATTCTTTAAATAAATCTGTCAGTGTTATGTTTGTATCCATAAATAGAACTGGACATTGCTGACCTCAGACAAGGTGAAAACAAAACTACTAAACATGACCTTCTTTCAAGGATCATAGAATCATAGAATGTATTGGGTTGGAAGGGACCTCTAAAGGCCATCTAGTCCAACCCCCTACAACAAGCAGGCACATCTCCAACTAGGTCAGGTTGCTCAGAGCCCCATCAAGCCTGACCTTGAATGACTCCAGGGATGGGTCCTTCACCACCTCTCTGGGCAACCTGTTCCAGTGTTCGACCACCCTCATGTTAAAGAACTTCTTCCTAATGGCTAACCTAAATCTACCCTTTTCTAGCTTAAAACCATTACCCCTTGTCCTGTCGCTACAGACCCTGGAGAACAGATCTCCTCCTGCCCTCTTATAGTCCTCTTTCAAGTATTGGAAAGTCGCTATAAGGTCCACCTGGAGCCTTCTCTTCTCCAGGCTGAACAGCCCCAACTCTCTCAGCCTGTCTTCATAGAAGAGGTGCTCCAGTCCTCTGATTGTTTTCATGGCTCGTCCTCTGGACACACTTCAGTAGGTCCACGTCCTTCTTGTGCTGGGGCCTCCAGAGCTGGACACAGTATACTAGGTGAGGTCTCACTAGGGCAGAGAAGAGGGGCAGAATCACCTCTCTTGATCTGCTGGCCACACTTCTTTTGATGCAGCCCAGGATGTGATTGGCCTTCTGGGCTGTGATTGCACATTGGTGGCTCATATCCAGTTTTTCATCCACCAGCACCCGCAAGTCCCTTTCCACAGGGCTGCTCTCCAGTATGTCCTCTCCCAGCCTATACTAATAACTCTGATTGGCCCAGCCCAGGTGCAGGACCCTGCACTTGGTCTTGTTGAACCTCATGAGGTTCACCTGGGCCCACCTTTCCAGTCTGTCCAGGTCCCTCTGGATGGCATTCCTTCCCTCTGGCATATCAACTGTACCAGCCTGTTTGGTGTCATCAGCAAACTTGCTGAGAGTGCCCTCAATGCCACTATCAATATCATTAATGAAGATATTAAACAACACTAGTCCCAGTACAGACCTCCAAGGGACACCACTTGTCACCTTTTTCCATCTGGACATTGAGCCATTGACCACTACTCTCTGGATGTGACCATCCAGCCAATTTCTTATCCACTGAATAGTCCACCCTTCGAACCTGTATTTCTCCAACTTAGAGAGAAGGATGTTGTGGGGGACCATGTCAAAGGCCTTGGAGAAGTCTGGGTAAATGACATCCATAGTTCTTCCCTTGTCCACTGATGCCATCACTACATTGTAGAAAGCCACTAGGTTGGTCAGGCAAGACTTGCCCCTAGTAAAGCCATGCTGCCTCTCTTAGATCACGTTCCATGTGCTTTAGCATATCTTCTAGGAGGATCTGTGCCATGATCTTGCCAGGCACAGAGCTGAGGTTGACAGGTCAGTAGTTCCCAGGGTCTTTCTTTCTACCGTTTTTAAAAATGAGTGTGATGTTTCCTCTCTTCCAGTCACTAGGGACTTCACCTGACTGCCATGACTTTTCAAATATTATGGAGAGTTTTTTGGCAACTACATCCACCAATTCCCTCAGGACTCTGGATGCATCTTGTCAGGTCCCATGGACTTGTGTGTTTTGAGGTTCCTCAGACAGTCACAAACCTTGTCCTCATTTACAGTGGGAGGGCTGTGTCTCCCTGGTCCCTGTCTTGTGGGCCATCAACTTGAGAGCTGCGTGGAGAGAGATTGCCAGTGAAAACTGAGGCAAAAAAGTCATTGAGGACCTCAGCCTTCTCCTCGTCTCACCATTAGCTCACCATTGCTGCTTATCATGGGGTGGACGCTTTTTTTGACCTTCCTTTTCTGGTTGACATACCTGTAGAAGCCCTTCTTGTTTTTCTTTGCATCTTTGCCAAGTTCAGATCCAGCTGTGCCTTGGCCTTCCTGACCTTGTCCCTACACACCTGGCCAATGTGTCTGTACTCTTCCCAGGATACCTGTCCCTGCTTCCACTGCCTGTGCAGTTCCATCTTGCCTTTTATTTTAACCAACAGGTCTCCACTCAGCCATTCTGATCTCTTTCCTTCCTTGCCCAATTTCTTACATGTGGGGATTGACAGCTCTTGCACTCTATGGAGAGCATCCTTAAAGATGTGCCAGCTCTGCTCTGCTCCCTTGTCCCTGAGGACTGTTTCCCAGGGAGTCCTATTGACTACCTCCTTGAAGAGCTGGAGGTTTGCTTTCCTAAAATTTAGGGTCCTGACTTTGCTTTTCATCTGCCTCATACCCCTTAGGACAGTGAACTGCTCTAGTGCATGATCACTGCAGCCCAGGCTGCCTCCATTTGTGACCATCAGGTCCAATATTGCATCCCCTCAGGCAGGGCTGCCTATTTCTTGCTTTAACAAGTTGTCATCTAGGCACTCTAGGAATCTCTTGAATTGCCTACAGCTAGCCGTGCTGTTTCTCCAACAGATGTCAGGGTTATTGAAGTCCACCAGTAGGGTGACAGCCTGTGAGTGCAATGTCTCCTGAAGCTGAAGTAAGAAGGCTTCATTGATAGGCTCCCCTTGATCAGGTGCCGTGTAGTAGACACCAGCCACAAGGCTGCCCTTATTGTCTCAATCCCTAATTTCTACCCATAAGCTTTCTACCTTCTCGTGGCTATTCTTTGGGGACAGCTTCCATCCATTTCTTAATATAGAGGGCAACACCTCCACTGCTCCTTCCTCTCCTGTCCCTTCTGGACAGTTTGTAGCCATCAATAGCCACACTCCAGTCGTAGGATTCATACCACCAAGTTTCAGTGATGGCCACTATGTCATCCTCTTGCACAGTAGCTTCCAATTCCTTCTGTTTTTTGCCCGTGCTGCGTGCATTGGTGTAGAGGCACTTCAGCTGGGCTGCCAGCTGTGACGCCTACTTGGAGGGACACCCCTTTATTCCCCCGAGGTGTTTCATGGCTACTACCCTGTTGGTCCTATTTCCTTGGGAGCCTCTGGCTCATCTCTGTTGGACCTTGCCTGTGCTAAGGTGTCAACAGCATGCCTCAGGGTAGCAGGTTGGAGGCCCATATTACTTAAGGATGAAGTTCCTCCTCAGAATACCAAGCAGTTGCTAAGCTCAGATGACCATAAACACTTACCAAAATAAGTGATAGCAATAGTGTGTGGCTGAGATAGCTCCTAAATTCTGTAGTGTGCTGACATCTCTGAAACAGGGAGAAGAAATTATGAAAATGAAGACATCGATCAGTTCACTTTTTCCTTTGTATGAGCCTTCTACAGATGGCACCAAGTTCATTTCTTGCTGCCCTCAAACTTGGAACATGCAGTATGCTGCATATATTTGAAGTGATAATGAATAGCCATGTTGTTAATAACATTACAAGAGAGATGCTTGTAAGGGCAGACAAGCAGGGAATGACTGGGGCTTTATCAGCATTGGGATATGTCAGTATCTCTGGCATCAAGGAAGCTGTTAACGCTGAGAAGGCAGAGCAGGGCTGAGGGCAAACTTTAATACAACCTTGGATTCAGGAGTGAGAATAATTTCACAACATTCCTAAAGCAAGCATTTTGCTAGTTTATTTCTTTCATTATTCTTCACTGTAGAATGCTGTGACTTTGTTTTTTCTACACAGTCAATGAGGCATGTTGTAATAGCATTTTACGGGTTTTTTTGCTGTAGGAGGAAAGGGATCTTCTGCTTTTGACATGGAAGCAGAAAAAATTGGGACATTGTTCTTTTTGCTTGCAAGCAAAAATAGAGACTTGACCAAAGGAGAAAATGGATTGCTATTTACACAGTCTGTAATGATGCTCCAAAGAGTTACTGTGCTGTTTGGTTTACATTCACAAAAACATAAAAAATACTCAAACAGAGATTGCACAAAAATTAAAGGCTATCATTAAGCTTCTTTGCATTCATGTGGCAATTTGAGTTTCTCAGTTACTTCTAAAATTGCTGTTTTAAAATGTATGTCGTAGAAAATCTAGATACCTTGGTGCATCTCTAATATATCTATGATTTCGAATTTGCACTCAGTGAAGTTAATGTTTCTGATTCATGTCAGTAAATCAAAGGACATTATTTTTTATTTACAGGTGTTTGTTATCTTCATGCTTTTCTTCTGTAGATCTATAATTTTCTGCAATGGCTAAAAGGGAAGTCCAGTTGATATTTCACTGCTGGCTTCTTTCCTTACCAAAATGTATTTTTAAAAACAGCTTTTAAAAAGGAAGATTGTTGTTGTTGTTGCTATCAGTTTGTATCGAGCAGTAAATGTTGTGTGTGATTTCAGATCACATTAAAACAGATAGTGCATTTGGAATTTGGTTTCTTTTTCTCAATATTTTGAAAATGGGGACTTTTCATGGAAGGAAAGTTCCATATATGAAGAGAACCCCAAATCTGATGTGAAGACCCGTAGTACAGGCAGCACTATCAAGAAGATATGACAACCTTATTTCCATTTGAAGATATTTCTGTTCATAGCCTTTCTGTTTGAGCAGCCTTGTCTTTGATTCCATTTTTTATGGTAATGGTAAGGCACAGGATACTGTGTATGCAGCTGGAGTTCTGGAGGCATAGCCTAACCCAGACAGCCATTATCACCGTCTACAAAACCAAAATGAAGTTGTGAAACATGGCCTGTGACAATCCTTGTCACCAGAGACAGCAGAAGTTTTTAGTTTGGACCGTGATGGTAAGTTCTGTGAGAACATTTTTTGGACCATTAAGAGATCTGGTTGCCAAGACTTGGGCCATCATTTGGTTGTTGTTTCAGTGTTCTTGATACTTCTGCTCCTCGAATGTGTTTTGGAAGATGGCAGTACCTCATCCTGTTGTGTTTTGTAGGGATCCAAGTTGTGCTGGAGTTGACTGGCTACAGTTTGAAAAAAACACCTGGACTAAAAGCCCAAAAGAATGAGGCTGCCTATGGATCCTGGCCAATCATAAGTGTTAGAATGGAGACTTTTTGCATGTGCAATGATAGACCTGTCTGACAGAAGTTGCCATGCCTGTGGACTACGGATCTGTTCAGAATTACGTAGTTGTTGGATTGGGGGAAGGAAGAGCTCAGAAATGCAACTACAACCTTATGAACCTGAACTCTGCCTAAATCCTGCACTGGATACTGATAGGGCTTCTTGGATCTGTGCCACGGTCCTTAGAAATCAGGACTCTCTTCTCCCATTGATGCCTCTTGTGATAGTAACAACTCCTGCAAATAAGAATCAGTTTCAGTGGAGTTGATTGGATTGGAACTACCATTTCTTCATGTCCTTCAAACATGAAGGACATTTGTTACTGGGAAACAAACCGTTGCATTTTTATGGTCTTACTTTTGTTGTATTCTGAACAGAAGTCTGAATGCCATGAACTTGTGGTTTAGAAACAATGCCCTCTATTCTGAAAATGTTTTTCCAAGCCTTATATACGAAGACCAACTCAGAGGAAGACAAAGTAATGGTCATTCTTTGTTTTAGCAGAACCTATTGCTCTCCACTGGTTAGTCAGAACAGGAAATCAGCAGGCTGAAAAAATACCTGCATGTCATGAAAAACCACAATGTGTTTCAAGTTGCTTTAGAGACACTAGGCAAGTTAATTTGGTTTCAGAAAAAAAACCTGACCCTACTTCTCTTTTCCTTTAGCCAGTGTCCTGTTCACATCTTAGGCAACAAGAGTCACTCTGCTTGAAAAAATAGTTGCATGAGTAGTTCTGACAAAACACAGTTTTAGTTCAGCCTTGAGTGAGTCAGCTGAAGAGCAGAATTTAATGCTTGCCTCTGCAGTCTTCTGAGATGTGATAGCAAGTCACAGTATTGCACCAGGGAAGTATCCTAACACATTAGCAAGCATATCCTGCTATATTTCTTGTCAGGGCTTTTGAAAAAAATCAAGGGAGAGTGAGTAGATTTCTACACACACTGCAACAAGAAGTGTTTCACTGTTGCTGAATCTGGGTTTTTCTTACAAAAAAACATTACACCAGAAAATCTTAATCTAGCTCTATTCCTGTCTTACTGTCAGCAGCAAGTGGACCCAGGCAACTCAAATTAAAAGAAGAAGCCTACATTCTAAACACAGAAATGCTATGCCAACTGTGGTGGAACTAGTAGCAAATTCCTGTCTACTCTGGGTCCTGTCACTAGAAGATGCTTATCTCAGTGTGAGCTAGCCTTGTGTACACAACAAACAACTCTGCAACACTTTACAGGCATTTCAGATATTGCTTGCAGGTCTCCTCAAAGGAGGAGATCATCCTGGCTACGTATGAGTTTTAGACAATGTTTTTGTATTACTTTCTGTGATCTCTCCCTGGTGAAGTTTAGACTGGATATATACCCCAATACCATGTGAAAGTCCATGTGACTCTTATGTGAAGTCTGCAACAAAGCATTAATGTCTTTACAGAAATTATAACAAGCTGTTTCTGTGCACAGAGATTTTCCCTTTATTTGTATTTGACACTACATTCTTTTGCCATTTTATCTTCTACCCTTTCTGTCATCTCTTTAGTTCAAAAAAAGATGTAAGAGAGAAGTCTTGCTTTATTGAACACACTTATAGCTTGCTTTAAGGAATGCACTTACCTGTTGTTTTTAATTTTAGGTCAGCTGTAGAGGAGATTGAAGTGTAGCTGCTTGTATATGCAGGGTTTTAGCCTCAGACTTCCATGGGCTTTGTAGGCCTGCAGTGCATAAGCCTCCAAATGCTTCTTTTCTCACGGAGTGCTTTGTGCACTGCAGAGAGCTCTGTAGCTGCCTAGCAAAGAGCTCCACATTGTGGATTGTCTGCTGTCATCTCTTGCCTTTCGGAGACAAAAAAAAAAAAAAAAAAAAGAAAGAAAATTTAAGGAATTCTGTCTGCAAACAAATGACACTAAGAAAGAAATGAAAGGCTTAACAAAATTTATTCAGAAGTTGCAGTGCTGATTTTGCTTTGGTTTTAACTCAAAAGCTTAAAGAAAATGGTGATTTAAAAAATAATTTCAACCCTGATGCTCATTCCTAGTAAAGCATTAACCGTGAAAATCTCTCTTATTCCTACAGTATCCGAGAAAGGGACAACAATGGTTCCTATGCCCTGTGTCTGCTGAATGATGGAAAAGTACTGCATTACCGTATTGACAGAGATAAGACAGGAAAGCTCTCCATACCAGATGGAAAAAAATTTGACACCCTCTGGCAGGTCTGTTAAATTTGAATCACTTGGGTATCTGTCATCATGTTTCCATATAACTGACTAAGACAGCTTGTTTTACTTTGCTGCATGACAACAGTCTTTAGCTAAACAGCAACATGTTTTGGCAGGTTATTTGTTATATATTTCCAACTCTATGTGGTTTCTATACATGAAGAAAATATATGTTAATGTAGAAAGCTATGTAAGTGTAGGGAGTTTAATAATTTTAAAATGTGATGTTGCAGCTTGGCCAAATTCAGGATTGCTGTAATTAATATTCAGTTAGCTCAACATTCTCTAGAATGGAAGACCGTTTGCATTTGCAAGTGACCATATTCAATAATATATGTGCTAGGTATAATCTTCTGCTAATGTCCTTTATAACAGCAATAAACAGAAGTATAGGAAGCACAAAGGGTATGGTTTATGATGCTGTACACATACTGCATTCTTTAGCTTTGAAGTTTTCTACTTTTAGGGCTGAAAAAGCCTTTAAAAAGTTCGCTGAGGGTTAACACAAAAATATGTCTGAATCCTGTTAAAGATTAAGCTATTAAGGAAAGCACAGTTCACTCTGCCATTGTCAACAATAAAACTGAATACTGAAGAAATGACTGCATAAATTGAAAACGCTAAGGGAATTGAAACCCCTGCAGAAATCTCTTATGTCCTCTTACTTAAAATTCTAATAAAACAATTGAAATGAGTCACAAATCTGAAATATGAGTCTTCACTTACATCTATTAATTCTTAGCCTTTCCTGTAAATGTCCTGCATATTTCTTTCCCAGATTTGCTGGAAATGTAAAAGCAGCTATGCTATCTTACAAGTTTTTCAAATATGTCTGCAGCTCTTTTGCTCACAGAACGCCTCCTTTCTACCCAAATGCACCAAAGCAAAATAGCAGCAACAAACCTGTAATACAATGGCATGAAGAGGACAATCCAGGAACACAAATGTCCACAATTACTGGTGCTACACATTTATTAACTGTATATATTGCATTGTGTCTTGGAGATCTAAAGAACACATTGCATATTAGGACAATTCCCACACTATAGTTATACCCATCTTACAAAAAAAAAAAAAAAAAAAGGGTCCAGGGGAACAGGAACTCAGAGATATGAAAAGAAGTGATTTGCTCAGTTACAAAGCTGGCTAGTAGCAGAATTAGGCGTGGAATGTTTACAAATCCTGTTCCTGGATCAGGTTCCAGATCTATCCACAAGGTTACTTCAGAAACATGTAGCCCTGCTAAAGAGAAAGAAATATAAGGTAAGAACATGTGCAGTAAATATTTGCTGTATGCCTAGTTCTTTTGCAGTAATATATACCAATTATTGTACATAGGTGCACAATTTTAAGAGACAGTAAATGTGATTATACCTCCCTTACCTTTTCATATCTTTTTCTCTCCTTCTCTTTCTTTTTTTTTTTTTTTTTCTTTTGATTCTGGTAGTTAGTTGAGCATTATTCATACAAACCAGATGGATTATTAAGGGTTCTTACCGTTCCCTGTCCACAACTTGGCTCAGAAAATGGTGAGTTATTCCTACTAATTTGATATGTATAAAAAGCCGTGCTAATACTGATAAAGTTGTGTGCATTTTTTCCACTTGCCGTGTAGGTGGATTCAGATTACACTAGGTTAAGGTTGAGTTAAAAAAATTTAAATGTTAAATTTCCAACTTTTTCAAATGCAGGATGGAGGCAGATCACGTAGCTCAAGGGAAGGTACCACTCCAGTTACTGCTGGCTCTAAATTAATGTCAGATCCAAAGTGTTCTTTGCTGCTTAAAGTGGCAGTGTGCTACTTGGCCCACACACATTAGCAGCATGGTCATCCCAGCACTCCTGCAGTGGTCCTTACTCCAAGCTGAGGCCAGCATGTCAGCAGCACTGCTGTGGGTGTTCAGATTGGATGCAGTGAGAGGTGCATCCAACAGATGAGCTGCTGGTAGATGAGGAGTTATTTCTGATTTTTGGGGAGCAGGGCAGAACAAGGGGTTGGCTGCACCTGATGTTGAGAACGGGGGTCAGGGAGGCATTCTTTAGTAACTTGGAGGAAGGAAGGGAAAGGGGCAAGGGGAAGTGTCCTGAAGTCCAGTATGGTCTCTGTCCTGATTTGTTTTTTTTAATGTCACATTAAATACTGATGAGACCTTGCCCTCCCTGTTGGCCTGACTGCTAGGGGAAAAAAGATGCTTCTGCCTGATCCTCATGTAACTCGTGCTATTGCAGAAGTGGAGTTTTCTCTCTAAGGGCTTTTTGTGTCATTCTAACTGGATACCAGTGCAGGGGTGAGAGGATATGCCCATACTTTCTCTGCTCTTTTGAATCATTTAAGCACTGCTCATACTTTTCTCTCTCTGGCAGCAAGTACCAGTGTCTGCTGCACATTGGAGATAAAAGCAAAGAAGATGGGTCAAGAGAGTGAACACTGAAGTGTGATTTAAAAACTAGAAAGTTGGTCCCCTATGTGAAATTTTATGTTCTTACAGTACATTTCTCACCTTGCTCAGTATGCTTCTACCTTTAATTCTTTTACAGATAATGTTGTTTTTAACACTCGTCTTCCTCTTCCTGGAATCCCTTCTAAGGTAAGAGTGGGTGTTGATATAGAAGTAGCATTCATTTGAGAAGGCTTACAGTCATGTGCTGCTCTAAGAATCCTAATGCTTTGATATTATTGCAGCAATGAATTTGTTTTTCTGGGTATAAGCAGTAAGTTAAAAAGAGTAAGCTTAACATATTGTAGCATAGTTACTGCTTTCATCAGTGTTTCGCATGAGCTAATTGTCATTTAATTTTGTGAACTTCTTTTATACATATGAAGTATGTGAAAATCAGCATTTTTCATATGCAAAATGCATCATTGATGATCATGTTCTATAGTAACTGTATCAACACTAGGAGGAAGGATACTGCTTTGTCTACATTGTACATTTGAGAATCCACTGACTGAAGCAGAAATGGAGGTTCAATTTATTTTCATATTGATGTGTGAAGTTAACACCAGACTTTGCACAAGGGTTTGATTTTGTGTGGAGTGAAATTAGGGGAAGTTCCTTCATCAACTCCATGAGGAGTGAGCAAGTCCATCTGTGAATATAATTGCCTAAGTTCTTAGAGTTCACTAATTAGAGGAGCCCTCCAAGGTGTGATACATCACACCATCTCATTCAGCTGTAGTTGATCTCATCTGAAATAGGGAATTTAATTTAGTTGTTTCAGCACTCCCTGGAGAGCCTAATCATCTAGGTCATTACCTTGATACAGTCCCACATTATAGAAAAAAATATTTTTGTTCAAATAGGCAATTACATTATTTCAGTACTGTTGAGTCCCTGTGGGTCCCTGAACAACCATTCTCATAGCACTGCTTTCTGAAAATCAGGTGCCCTTTTAAATCATTGGGAACTATGCAACCAAAATTGATACCATTTTTTTTCTTAAATGTTGTCCTGAGGTCTGGATGTATTCCATTTACGAGGATGATCATGAAATTTAAGCACATGAGACCACATGAATATCATCTGATATACATGCAGTTGTAGTGCTGCAGCAAGCACATTTAATTTGGGCATACTACCTAAGTTTTAGACTATCTATAGAAAATTGTGTGATTTAAGTGTAAATTAACATAAATTCAAGAAATCTTACTTTAGGTATGTAAGTTATCAAAGAAGTAGTAGCAAAAAACCCTCATGTATCTGTCTAAGTTGACTGATGTGTAGGGCTGTGCAATGGAAGTAAATGGGCCAGCCTCCTCCAAATCAATGCATTGCAGTAATACCACCCCAAATGTTCATGTTGCCTTACAGGTGAAAGACTCATACTAACAGGGGTATGATTAATTTTGCCTAACATTCATGAACTCAGATGAAGAGCCGGTCGTTCGACAAGTCACAAAGGCTCACTTCTGAGGAATTTTGAAGCAAGAGAGAGACACATAGAGAGAGCCAAGAGAGAGAGACACATAGCCTAAAAGTGGTGGAATGACGTTCCACCACTATGTGCCAATATCACCTGGGGAACTAGGTGATTAGTCAAGGCTATATGCCTTGCTTTTGGGTAGCTGGTTAGGTAAGATTAATTCCACCCTTGAACATGTACTTCTCTGGGAAGTAGCTATTTAAATATTTTTGGTCATTTGCACATTATAAACTGCCCAAATCTGAAGTGTGACTTCACTTGACTGAAGTGAAGAGTGTATGACCACTGTAGAAAGGTCTGCTGGATGATATGCAAGGCAGACTGTCCGACTAATTTGACTGCAAACTATTGGTGTGTAAGAGCTTGGAGTAGAATTTGCAACATCAGGGAAAGAATTTGTGTAGTATTTGCTAATGCTCCAAGAGCAAACTTGGAATAACAAAAAGTTACTGTTTCTTGTCCCCTTTTCTGTAATCTAGACTTCTGTTTAGTGATACTAATATGCTTCCTCTGCAAAAGGAAGGACTTTCTACTGAAAGACTATGTGGAGCTACTTTCTCCATGCAGAATATGGAGGCTTATGCCTTCTTACTTCTCTCAGCACATGTATGGACTAAGACTTTTCTTGCCTTTCACCAGAGGCTCCATAACTAGATTTAAGGTGATTTTGATGCCCTTTGATTTTGTAAATTAATTTTTTTTCGGGTTTCATTTATTCCCAATATGGAAAGATAATTGTGTAAAGTAAAAGAAAATAGTGGGTTCAATAAGATTTTTCAGTAAGCAGTAACTGAATCTTTATGTATCACAGCTATGCATCAAAGAAGCTTCTGTCCTTCCAACAGGAATAGGGACTGCATGAGTATTCTTGGAATCCTGAAACAAAGATACCTTTTTATGTGAAATTGAACTTATTTTTTAAAAAAAACCTATGCCATTAGAAAAGCTATATTTAAAAAAAAAAAAAAAAAGTCCAAATGGATCATGTAAAAGTTCAGAACCACTAACTGTAAGTCAGTTCAAAGGCTGAGTCAGTTAAAGTGTCTGAGAATGTAGCTCAGATTATTTCAACCTCAGCATCAGCCCAAAATGCTTGGTCAGTAAGTACTGCATCACAGTTTTAATTAGGAAGCATGATCTCTCTCTGACCCCTAGAAATGCCAGTTAGTCACATTTAATTAAATTAGTGTAGTATTGTAAAACATGTTTACAGTACTTTTAAAGGTACCTTTACACAGAACCTAAGTGCACATGTAAAATCTAAAGCTTGTTCATTTTCATTTGAAATTAGTATCAGTTTTGTGTGCTTTTTGCTTCAGTAACCACATTGTTGTAAGACCAAGATGTGCTTCAGATCTTGCTTGATACATTAGTCATACTTCAAGACATTGAAGTTACCAACTGATTTATGTTGCTAACTATGTTGGGGAATGGCTAAAGTTCAGTAAAAAAGGCAGGAGAAACATACTGTGTAAAAGATCTGGGTAAAGGGCAATGTGCTTTAATTTAAAAACTGCTGTAAGGTTTATCTACAGATTCAAGATGATTTGAGAATAATATAGTTGAAAGAAAATTTAGTACTGAGATTTGCTATGCTACAATTTGTTTGATGCATCGTATGTGTACTTGCAGGCACCACAAGAGAGAAGTTGGGAGTGTTTTGTTCTTGTATACTAGGTCTGTTTTGTAAAGTACTATTAGCAATTTTCCTGACACATTTCCTGTTCCTCTTTGACATTGTGGTTTCTAGAGTTGGGCAGGAGGTGGAATTATCTCAAGAATCAAATCGTACACCTTTCCAAAGGCTGGCAGCAAAAAGGTGCCTCATATAGTCTTTTAGGTTTTTCACTGAGTTAAAAGGACTTACATTTGACTAATTTCACTCTTTTCCCATCTTTTGCTTACTGTTACTAAATGTGTGTCTTGGCTACTAACAATCAGATTCTGAAGATTTTGTAAGCTTTCTGCTTCTTTCCTAATCATCTGCGTAATTATTATGGCCTTGATTTTATAACTAAAGCAATGGTTTTAAAGATATATTTTTTTTTAACTGGAGGGACCATTTAGAAGTAATTTCTCACATCTGAAAATATCAGTGCAGATCTCAACATGTTGGCAAATTAAAGTGTGATAAAATGTTTTTCAAAAAACAGCCGCTTACAACAGAAGAAAATGATATTTCTACTCTGAACTATCATTCCTAATCAGAAAATTGGCTTGCTTACACAATGCTACTGCTATTACACATTTAGGGAACAATTTGTTAATAGCAACTACAAAATACATTCTTACAGAACTGTGTGCACAAATCTTGTTATGCATTGACATTAATTACATTTGGGCAAGTGTAAGGTGTCTCAAGACCAAGCAGAATGGTAAAGGTGATAAGATGTCAGGGAGCCAAGGGGAACCCAACCCTATACTAATGAAAATGCTGCTGCATGGCCAGAAAATTTTGCTGTCTAGTAATTGACGTGGTAGTGAAGCACATAGTTATGAGCTTTGTTTGCATGCTTGAAAGTAACATGTGTGTCCCTGTTCCATCCAGGGGTCTCTCTTTTAATTTATTTATTTGTTTCCCGTTCTTCAACAAAAATAAGCAGGCATAAAAAGCCCTAGAGGTATGCTGCTGTTCAGAGTGAAAAACTATATTTGATATACACTGTATTTGATAATCCTGGTAAATGTCAGTTATTCTTTTTTTATAACTTCTGTTCAATTTTATACTAAAGTGCCAATCAACAGCTGTTGTCATCTGTATACAATTACAAGACCCATATCCTGTTTTTAATGTGCTGTTTCTTGTACAAATACATATACAGTGTCAGGACATGTTCTAAAGCCATCTGGAATAAATTGACATGCTGACACTCATTAGACAAGTATTTTGATTTTGTTCAGAAAAGTGAGTGTGGGATCTGAATTCTCTAGACATGGCTTTGGTCACTCTGTTGTCTGTTCACCTGGCAAAACCCATGCTTCTCCTGATTGCCTTCTGCAGTCGAATACTTATTTCCTGCCTTCTGGGGAACATGCATAGAGTACAGACTGAAGTGTATTAGCAGAGAAAGACCAGTCATTTACGAAAATAATTTCAGAATTCTGATTTGATCACCATTTATGTGCACTTAACTGCGAATACTCAAACCCACAAATTTCATCATGCTGACAGATTGTATACTTCAAACAAAAGTCCTGCTCTGAACATTTCCAAAACTGACCATCCATTAACCCCAACATGCAGAGTTTGCTTTACACCTGATTAATTAGACAGTTACTTCTCTTATGTCAATATCTTTCAGATGGTAAAACAGAAAATTTACATTGTTGTCTTTGAAATTATGTTTTGTTCTTGTTTTGTTTTAATTTCACAAACTAGGTTTTTGTGTTTAATTTTAGCACTCGGGTCAAAATCTAGATGACAATTTAAATGAACTTATGCCACCTAGTGGCGACTAGGTTGTCTTAGCCAAAGCTCATTGAGGATTTGGCTAATGTGGTGTTTGTCACGCAGTATTTTCCTGTGCGGTTTGGTTTAGCAAAATAAGAAGACTTCATAGTCCCACATACACATTTATGTTTTTGCAAATTAGAATTATTAACCTGGAAAGAAATAGCACTTCCTATACTGATTGCCTTCATAATTATATTCTTTACTATAAAATTATAATCTTTACTATAAAAATCAGAGCAGTTAGAGCCATTTCATTCATATTTCAAAGCAAACAGTAAGTGGATCTTGTTCTCATTGCATCAAGGAGATCCTACCAAGCCTGCTTAGAGGTTACCCTGCTAAGGCCTTATCTATGCTTAGAAAGTCATATTCCTTTTACTAGAAATGTGTATTTGAGTCAATGCAAACTCTCTGCCTCCTGCTTTCCTCTCCTCGCAGATGTGGATGTTACTATAAAAGTGCCACACTCGTACAGCCAGTCCCTAATAAGGGGAAGAATGGCACATTTAGATTGGCTCAATTATGGGTACCTGAGAACTTTAACCAATGAAAATGAAACCATAGCAGAAAGATATGTTGATGTGAAAACGGGATGGGCTCACAACAGTTTTCTAGTATGAGCGCATAAAATTACAGCTTGCCCCATACTACATAGTATGTGCCATTTTTAACAGGCTCCTCTAGTGGACTCTTCTTCTATTACTTTTTACTGGACAAGCAAATCCATGGTCATTTTGCTCCTTCTCTGCTTCCTGTAAGAATTCAAGGAGTAATCTCTTACCCTATGCCTTGGTCGTATTAAGACAAAGCTCTCTCTTTGTCAGAAAAAGATCTGCAGAATTAAAGTTGCTAGCTTTACAGTTTAGGGCAGAAAGGACTCTGGATTTAAATGACAGTTGAATAAAAAGGAAATACTGTTGTACTGTTACCCAGACCACTGTACATACAATGATACATGATGTCCAATGATACTCCTGCACCATTTCTAGTCAGCATCACCTGACTTCAAGAGAAAGATTCCAACGTTTCTGCTAGAAAATCCTGTTCAAAGGCATGCTACATGCCATGAATATGTAACTGGCAGAGCTAAAGAAAAATGTTTGAGGTTTTCTGAGTGCTGCACAGTACTCCCAGGTTGCTAAAATGAAGTGCCTATGAAACAATAAGTTGCAGTTCAACCAGAAATATTAATGAAAAAGCTGTTGTTAAGCTGTTTAATCAAACTGCAAAAATGGGGAATATCATTCCACACATATATATATATTAGTTAACTAAGCTAACGCTAATGATATGTAAGACATTATCATTCATCTTAAACATGAGCAGCTCTCTGAGAAAGAGAACCTACTTTGTTAGTTTTGGTGTCACTGTGTCATTTCCAATTCACAGCTGCATGGAAGCATGGAAGTATGCTTCCATGGAAGCACGGAAGTGGGGCACTCATGGTTTCTGAACAAGGGCATCCAGTTCTTTCTGATTCTTTTATTTTGTTCTTGAATTGTAAAGAACAGAACTATCTTTATACATCCCATTTGAGGAGTCAGCTATGTCATGGCCAGGGCTATATTTTTACCAGATGTTCTGCACTGGTGAATGGATTCTTGAGATGTATGAATTGGGTATGCATGAATTCAGTTTGGCCAGTCCAAAATATTCCAGTTCTTACACTGAGACCTAGCATCAGGGCTATCTAGCTACCTCTCTAGTCTGCAGCTAATAATAATCACATGAGACTTTATGCTCTCCCAGTTTTTTTGAATGTATGGGGTCATCCACTACTGGCTGACTACTTCTTAAGCATTTCTGCCCTGTTGTTCAGCAGCAATCAGATGAAGCTTACTTACCAGACCTATACAAGGTGTTGCAGTGGAATTGGTAGTTTCCATCACTATGATTCAGCCTGCAGGGTTATTTTGCCATCGAAAAAGCATCACTTCTTCGAACAGTAACTTCAAGTCCATTTGAAATCTTGAGCGTATAATTTTCAAAGGCCTTTCTCGATGTACTTGTGTCTTGTAAGCTTTGGTTACAATGAGGAAAAGTGGTACACAATAGTTTTAGTCATCTGAAAACAAAGAACATCTGCTGAAACTGTACTTCCTGTGGGCTGAATTTATATTCATCATTATGTAACAGCAACTACACTAACTCTGTCCAGCACTTTACTGTGGAACGAAAGAAAATAGACCTGCCATTCTTCATTGGTTAGCTTGGAGCTACAGATACACCCATGTGACTTTACATAATTGTGACTACAGAAGAGGTTTCAGTGTTTTAAGTGAGGGGCGTGCTGTAGTACATTTCAAGATTGGATTCCGATACTTCCATCACATTTTTTAGTGCACAGTTGAGGTACTCCCCACAGTGAACAGAGGACAATTGATAGTCCTGTCAAGGCTTTCAAGAAGCAAAAGAGTCCCAGAGCAATGCAGTCTCTTCTAGATGTTATTTTCTGAACACTTTGCATTTCTATCAGAAATATTATTTTAAGGGCAAAGTATGCAAAAGGCATGCTTTGAAACTATGATGTTAACATTCCTAAGTATTACAGAACTTTCCTTTCACTATCCTGGAAACTGCCACTGAAAAATCAGCATGTCAGTCACTTTCTTAGGCAATCACCATATTTTTAGCCGTTTTTTCCCCACTCTACTTTTGGATCTCTTGGCCAAGAAATGTTAACCCAGAGGCTTTGATAAAATGTGGCAATTTGGACCTGCTCCCTTTGTACTTGTACATGTCTAGCAATGGGTATTAATGTCTGTCCATATTGCTTTGTATCCACTCAGTTAATGGATTCCAATTGCCTTTTCAAATGTAGACTCCTATCCCTTTTGAAATATAAATATAATTAACGTAAGAAGCAGGAATACATCCAGGAAGCCATACAGTGGAACTTCTAATAACTTCTTAGTAATAATACTGAATGGATCATAGTAACTAGCAGTAAGATAAAAATCCTTAAGTACTCTTGATGTGTTCTGCAGCAATACAGGACATATGAAATACACAAACTAAAATCTCTGTAGTCTCAGTAAGTATACTCCATCCGATTTGGTTTTGCTTTGCAAAAGATTATTAATGTTTTTGACTGAACATAAGCATTGCTCTATACATCCTGACATAGTGTAGGGAAGGCTGTCCTAAGTGTTCACAGTGAAACTACCAGCCCATCACTTGAGAGGTTTAGGATTGAGTTCCAATCTTAGTGAGGTTTTCTGGGTTAGTGAATGGCATGTGTGTGATACAGGACTTGCAGACCTGGCAAGGTGTACCAGGCTAGGGAAAGAAGACTAGAGCTGAGGATCTTGTTTGATACCATTCATTTGCCTCCTTGTTTTTGAGATTAGCAGGTCAGTTTGGTCCTTGACCTGCCTCAGGGCTCTCATGGCTTGCGCTGACAGCGAATGGCCTTGCAGCACTGTTCCACAAGACTGAGCAATTCAGGTCAGAAACATTACCATCCCTGATGACACCATGCTTATCCCACTTGGCCAGAATCTTGCCAAGTGTTGGCTTCCTACTCGGGGATTGCTGTAAAATCTGTGTAGTGAAACCTTTTCTGCTTCATCCAACTAGGCAGATCACTTCACTATGATTTCAAGGTTTGTACCACCCAGGTGAGGCATTTGCCCTATAAAATGCAGTTTCCAAGTGATAAAACTTCCGTTGCACCCAATAATTAACTCATGGACATTTCTCATCTCTGTTTCTCTTTACTTGAAAACCCCAGCTGTTTCAGGCAGGAACGTGTGCCACTGAAAGCTTCAGTTATTAAAAAGAAGAATTACATACTCAAATATTTGCAAAGTAGCCCTCTCCAGTGTTTTGCAAGTACAGTATACCTTTATTTCCTGTTCAAGCTGAGCAAACTCACGTTGATGTCTGAATTTCTGATTTTAAAACACTTTCTTAGAAGTGTGAGGTTACTCATGAGTAGAATAAAATTTCTACATTGAGAAAGAAAAGGGACTAAACTGCAGAAACAAGTTCTGTAATTCTCTGTTCCTGAAAGTTCGCAGAAGGAGGAGAGCAAGTTATAAGTTTCTCTCATCTATACTTTATTGTGCCAGACTCATCCTTCAGCCAAGGAGTTCCAGAACACACCGTATTTCTGCTGGAGTGGTTTGTGTGCTCAGTAGTATTTCTCTGAGAAAGAGTAAAGGCAGAAGGATTGTATTTTAACCAGATGTTTAAGTAGAGTAAGAATTAGGCCATTTTCTCCCTCCTCAGAGCAGATAGACTGGCTTAGTATCTGGTCCATGATGTTTGTCCATGATGTTACACAAGCCTGTTAAAATAATTGCTTTTTACCCCAGTTTCTTCCAAGTGGAGTCACTCTATAACATCCACAAGAGAAACATGGAAGTTTTGGTTTTTTTTTTTCATTTTTGCTAGGAATTTCTCTGTAACCTAGATATGGAGAGAGATAACTTGGAGAGGGAGGAAGGACATATTAAAGAGAAATCCGTATGACTGCTTGGCAGATTTGAATGTAAATTAAATGTAAGACCTGTAAACTTAGTATCTGCAGAATAAGATTTGTGCATTTCCCATTCCAGTTAATTCTCTCAGATAAATGGTCTGAAATATTTGCAATAACTTTTTATGCTTTAGCGGTGTATGTTCTGTTTGGCCTGCATACTTACTCAAGCAATAACCTCCAGAATGAAACAGACTTTGTTGGATCCCTTTCTTACTTTCTAATTCTCACCTGTGTGTCTCTTGTGATCATTATGCCATAATCCTTGGGGAATAAAAATGCTTTTAACTTACCTATTCATTGCTAAACGTAAAAACTCTATTTGTGTGCCACAGTTTCAGCCAACTATTAGCCACCCACCTGATGAAGCATCTTTTAATCCTTATGTGCTGCAAAGGAAGAGAGGTCTTACAGGAGCAGAAAAAGGTAGGCAGAGTGATTTATGTCATTAATACAATTTCTTTCTTTATGCCAGAGACCTCTCTTCCACTCATATTTCTTTTTCTTGCATGTATTTCACACAAAGTTCTGTATTCCTGTAGCCAGTATCATAGCTCAAGTCTGGTAGCTGAAACTTCCAGATATCACCATTTGTAATGAAAGTAATTTAGCAGAAATCCCTTTTTTCTTGTTGAAGTGAAAGATTATTACTTCCTTGTCTCTAAAAGCTGCATCCTTGCGCTTCATAAAAGTAATTGTGCCATGTTGCATCCACAGTTCCAAGTTGATGCTCAGGCTTTCTGTAAAATGCAATTAAAGATCAGTGCCTAAGAGTGAACTACATATAAGGCAGGATTCTGAGTTACTGCAGTAACTAATGGAGAGTACTAAGGAGAAGGGCCAGCCTTTAACCCTTGTTCTGATGAGGAACCTCCTGGTTTCACGTTACGCAGATGCTCAGTAGTTTAAGCATGTCATCAGATGGAGTTCACTCTCTTTTGGGGTGTTCTACTGAAGTGCCTGTAGCTGGACTGCATGTGATTTCTTTATAATGCCCTCATAAGTCAAACACGCTGATGATCGTGAACATAAAAAGAGTGCATATAGTACCTGTGACAGCAAAAATGTCTCACATAATGTGTAATTTTTTCATTCATTCAACTGCAGGTGATCAGAGAGAGGCCTTACCCATGGATACTGAGGTGTATGAAAGTCCATATGCTGATCCAGATGAAATGAAACCAAAAAATGTCACTCTTGACAGGAAATTGTTAACCTTGGAGGAAGGAGAACTTGGCTCTGGCAACTTTGGCACTGTAAAGAAAGGGTTCTATAAGATGAAAAAGTAAGCGCTTCCTTCTGTTTTCGTGGAATCTAATATGTAAAAGCTCTAGCCTTTACTTTTCAGAGCAGCAGTAATCTTTGTATGTCGTTTAGGGTGACAGACTGTACCTAAGTAATTTGGGCTAATATTCACCAATTTCTCTCTTTCATTCATTTTCTATATGCTCTTTTTCTTTTCCTCTGTTTGTAGACACCTCTTTTCCTGCAGCATAGTCTCGTCCCAGCCATTATTTTTGTTTGAATATTGGGGAAGTGCCCCTTATGACTATTTTCTCTCATGTCAGGGATAGAAGAGTGGAAAGTCTGCTGCCCGCCTCTTTACTTTGTATGGGCAGTCATGCTCTATCTTTTATTGAGAAACAGTATAGAGTGTCACAGAGAGCTTACCTGTAGCAAAGAGATTTTCACCTAAAATAACTGTGATAAATACCTGTTTCATGAAGCTGGAATGTTGATTTTTCAGAAGGCAGAATATTTTGTGACCTCTTTTATCATGTAATTGCTGTAGGAACAGACCCTGTTTATACTGGCGGAAGTGGGAGCACCAGACCATGTAATTTCATAGTAAAATATTATCAGTGTATTCAAGTGCATGGGCTGATTACACATACACTTTCACCACCTGAAGCCGAAGGCATTTCTTTAACCAAGGTTTTCAGAGCCAGGAAGGACTTTTCTTTTTCTGGTACAATATGAGGGGATTTGATGGGCTCTGGTCCCAGCTTGTGCATTTGCTAATCTTGTTTCACACTTGAGCTCTGTCAGACTCATCAGTCACTCTTTCACTTAGTTGTATCAGCTGAAGTTTGCAGGAGTAGGCTTAGTTTCTCAGGATTTCAGAGCACTGCCTGGGGACCTTGCAATACTGCATGTTCTAGTCTCACCCCCAAAGCATCAATGCTTAGAAAGGCCTTTGTAGCTTTCTTGCCAGAAAAGTTTTATGACATTCTTGCCACAATGAGGAAGAAAATTTTGTCTGGGACATTTGTTCACAGGCTTTTTAAGGTGTTTTCTATTTATAATTTTCTCAGGTTCTTTCCATTCTCTCTCTTTTGCTTAGCTGTCTTCTGAGCATTTGATAGAGAGATGTTCTGTTACAGTCGAGTTTGTTCCCCTCTGAATGTCAATTCTGTCTTTTGTCACAGTTTGTACAGTGTGTACAGAAATGTTAGATGAAGATTGTATGCATTTGCTCACATTTTTCAGCAGCTAATCCCAGAACTGGATTCTTTTTTGTAGGGGTGCCAAGCCAGTGGCTGTAAAAATTCTTAAGAATGAGAGTAATGATCCAGCCATAAAAGATGAATTGTTGAGAGAAGCAAATGTAATGCAGCAACTGGATAACCCATACATTGTCCGAATGATAGGCATATGTGAAGCTGAGGCCTGGATGTTAGTAATGGAAATGGCTGAACTTGGGCCATTGAACAAATTTTTGCAAAAAAATAGGTATGTAAAATCTGATTCTATTTCATAGGATTTATCCAAAATGGGAAAAAGATACAGGTCTTTGTTTTTCTTTTCTTTTATTTAAGGGTAATTTTAAATTGATATATTGTTAAAGTAATCATTAATGATTGTAGTTAGTATTCACTGGGACATGATTATCTTGTACATGTCTCCTAACTGTCAAATATTTCTGGTAAAATAGTGCATTTTGAATAAATGAAAGAATTTTCACGTGTCCTTCAGTTGCTCATTTATTGATATGATCATACATCACCCTGTTCAGCACATTCTTATATTGCCTGTCCTACTTAAAGCCTATCTAAACATTAAGTGAATCAAGTTCGTAGTATGATGTGGGGATGTTCATAATAAAGATTTATACTTGAACTCCATGAAAAGTCATGAAAATGAACTCCTGACCTCCTAAAAATTCAATTATGAATTTCAGACATGTCACAGAGAAGAATATAACAGAGCTGGTACATCAGGTTTCCATGGGGATGAAATACCTGGAGGAGAATAACTTTGTTCATAGGGATCTGGCTGCAAGGAACGTGCTATTAGTCACCCAACATTATGCCAAAATTAGTGACTTTGGACTTTCTAAAGCTCTTAGCGCTGATGAAAATTATTATAAGGTAAGGTTTGCACAAGACATGAAAGCTGTATAGTATCATAGATTAATAAGGTTCTTTTCAGTTGAAGTGCAGTTGTTTTTAAAAGGTCAAAGTCAGAAATAATATGTATAATCCATTACTTTGTAGGCTGATAGTAGGGCACTGATTTTCAAAATGCATGATCAACACTAAGAGATGTGTAGGAAGGAAAAAGCTAATCCCGTCTTTTATTTGCTTACTTCTTTAATTTACTTTTGGTAAACTTGTCATTAAAAGGTTGAAATTTATGGTGGAAATTAGATACCTTCTTATATAAAATAGGAAAAATACCTTTGTGGCAGATACAAACTTTCAGGCACTTACCTTTTTCACCATGTGCATGGAAAATTTAGGTTAGCACACTGTATTATTGACTAACGGAACTGAGTTTCAGGCCACTTTTAAAATAATACCATTGGTAAATAATCATTTGATCTAAGCAAAATTTCTTTAGCCTTGTTTCAATTTCATTGGATCTCTGTACAGCTTAAGGAACTGAAATAACTGCCACATTTAATAAGGTAAAAACATCCGTGGGAAACAAAGCTTCAATCATAGCTGCATCTTTTTTTCTGATGTATTGCTCTTGCAGTTCAAATTATATCTTCCTTCTGCCTATTCCCTTTCATCAGCTGTTTAAAACTAATAAGCCAGACCATGAAATGCTGCAGAGGAGGAGCAAGCACATACTCCCTTCTCATGACCTTCCTATGGGAATAGTAATTGCTGCCAGAAAAGGCAGTAACATCTTAAATCATTGCCACTAGCCTAGCCAGAACTGCTCGTCAGAAGTTGGAGTATTGGTATCAAAGGCTCATTCCCTTTACAACTCTGCAAAATTCAGTGGGGTTCTTTCACTAGATCTAGCGCTGTGCTGGGCTAGCTTGACGGTTGCGTTGTCATAACACAGTGTTATGACATAATTTAATCAAACGGCAGTTTGCCACAAGGTAGTCACTATGCTTTGAAATGGAGAATTGACTTCAAGTAATAATGAGACTCAGTGTAGCTGTGTGCCTATCTCCTTTCCCTCTGTGGAGAGCCTAGATGAAAAATCCTGCTTTTAAAGAGCAACTTTGAATTAAATGCCACTAAAAACATGACTCCAGGTCATTTAGCTAAGCTTTGCTTTACCATATAATTCATTTCAGTGCAATATTTTGAAAGTGGAAGATCAGGAACAATTTTTTAACACTTTTGAAGAAGCTGCTACCTCTTCTTTGCAATGCCACTGCATCAGAAGTGTTATGGTACTTAGTACAAATGCGTGCAGATCTAAGTTCATTTGACTTATATGAATTCTGATGTTGTTTACTACTTACCAGTGTCTCTAGCCTGCTTTTTTTCTTTTCTCTTATGACTTATTTTAGGCACAAAGTCATGGAAAATGGCCAGTCAAGTGGTATGCTCCAGAATGCATGAATTTCTACAAATTTTCTAGCAAAAGTGATGTCTGGAGCTTTGGGGTTTTAATGTGGGAAGCTTTCTCTTATGGGCAAAAACCATATAAGGTGAGTAGTTCTATCTGACAGTTTTATTTTCTGTAAAAATTCAGAGCAAATTTGAACCAATGCCATTTCCTACCCAAAAAGGGTTATTCCAGGCCAAAGCAGGCCTTAGTGCCCCATTTGTTGCAAAAAATGAGTCAAAGGATAGCCCAAAAATCAACTCTAGGCCTCTGTTTTATACTAGTATGTGTGCTGTAGTCATTTACAACTCAAATGATTGTTCTGGTCACTCTGTTCCAGGGAATGAAAGGTGGTGAAGTTGCACAGATGATTGAAAGAGGAGAACGAATGGAACGTCCTGAAGTCTGTCCAACAGAAGTCTATGATCTAATGAAATTGTGTTGGACATACAAGTGAGTGTGATCTGATGCTCTCTCTTTTAATAGAATTATATTTAAATCTACTTACTTAATAGACAGAAGGGGGGAGCAGAGGAGTAGGGGTAAGGTATTTCAAAATACATCATTTTGGCTGGTCTTTAGCTTACAAACAACCTCCACAAACTAAGGAGTCAGTTACACTTTCAAGTTAAAATGATTTGAGTTGTTGAGTATACTACAAGAAGCTGATTTTGCACAGTATCATAAAAACCAAGTTATTCCACAAAAAGGTCACTCTGATGTATTTTGGAACGGTTTGAAATTAAGCAAATTTTTTTTTTCATTTTGGATCGTATTTTGATTTTCATTTCCAAGACTTTTTTTTAATTGAAATTTTGAAGTCATATTGCCAAATTAGTCTTTCCATTCCTTAATAATTAATTGATTTGACTTACTTTTCTCTCATTCTGTATATATATGTATTCAGATTGGGTCACACATTGACTTCCTGTTAGTGAGAGGCAAGTTTCAGAACATACCTAATATTCAGAAACATTTTTTCAGATTGATAACAATTCAGAAGTTAGAATTGTGAAATACAGGGAAGGAAAAAGAGCCTACTTGCTATTCTTTTTTAATTAGTACGTTGTAAAAATTTATTAAAAATGTTGTATGATTTATCATTTTAAACTATTTTGTTGAAGTTGCTTTTAGCTGTAGGAAGGTCTCTGTAAAGCACCTAAAGTCTACCACAAGGTCACTTATTCTTCCAGTTCACCATCTGGAGAATATGTGTGTCCAACAAAGGTCTCTTTGGATTCCATTTAAGGAGCTGTGGTACTTCACTTTTTGGTACCTTGCTCCTTTGTTAGTTTACCCCTAATACCCTAGAAAGAATGTGGAGACATAAAATAACGTCTGCCTTTTGGTTTGACTCAAAGAATGCCATAGCAGTTCTAGAGTGAAAGGGATCATTTTTGTTATGGTTAATAAGCATATCATAAAGCATGTTGCTTTTGGTTTTTTGTATTCTAAATATCTTTAATATTGGAAAGAAAAAGAAAAAAATTTAAAAGAAGGCCCAAGTTGGGCAGTGTAACTATCTGAATATGTAATATATTATTGTAAGGGCTTGTCAGTTTGTATTCTCCCAAATCAACAAAGAATTGGAGATACAGAGGGAGGAAACACAGTACAGCCATGTAGTGTATGTGTATGCTCCTCTCAGTGGTGCTAAGCCACTCTATGTGACTGTAGTACCCATTGCAAGGCAGATATTGCACCGTAAATGTTCTTTTCTCTAGATCATTGCTGAAGTAAATGAAGAAGAAAATGAAATGGAGCTGATTTACCATTTCTTTTTTTGTCATACCTTCACCAGCTACAAAGAAACAGGCATGATAGTAAATCCACTGACTGGGTGCTCTGTAGTGGCATTTGCCACTTGGTATTCACTTTGTAGCATCATTTTGGTAGCCTTAAAATATTGTAAGCAGCTTTAATTGAGCTGTCACTGACATAGAGTCCCAAGCATTATAAGGCTCATGCACCCTTCCAGCTTTCTCCTTCCAACATAGTGATACTTGTTGTCTTTCCACAGTGTTGATGACCGACCAGGATTTGTTGCAGTCGAGCTGAGGTTACGTAACTATTATTATGACATTTCCCACTAACAGCATGAATAACAGCAGCTTCCTTGTCTCCAGCCAGCACCCTCCAAGAAGCAGTTCAGTTTCCAAAACCAAGCAACTTTGATTTTTGTACTGCCACTTTCACCCTGCAAAGCTCAGTGCTAAGCCCTGTGTCTGCAGGGTTGCCTTTTCTTGCCTTCTGCACGATATCCAGCTCTGAAATGGACTGTTGAAAGTGGAGAGGCTCCAAAGCAAGCAGCAGAGCAGATGCTTATACTTCTGATACATTCCATTTATTTTTATTTACAACTTTATTGACATTACATTTTGTGGTCATGGAAAACCTATGTAATATCTTTCAGCCCTCTTCGTCTCTTGTATTTGAATGCAGATTGGAATTTACATTCTTGTTATTAATATTCTTGGCCCTCAAATGCATTGAATTGTTCCAGCCGTCTTCCTCCTCAAGGAAGAATATCGTAAACATTTCTCACTGTGAAGGAAATTCACTGTGAAAGTGTGTCAGTTACCTTGACTGATAGCATGTTTAATTTTACCCAAAAGCCCCTTTAGAACCAAATCATATTCTTCTCAGTAATAATGTAGGCAGAGGGGAACTGAGAGATGTGAATTTCCAACATTATCATCTCCTTCAAATGTGACCAACTTCTCTCCTTAGCTTATATGGAAGACCAGCTGTCTCTCAGGGAGTTTTTTCCTGCTGAAACATGGGAACTCAGGGACTTCCTTTGGAACAAAACATATCAGCACCTAGGACAATGATTCTAGATTTTAACATAAACTCCATCACTGCATTCCTGAAAAGACAGCTGTATGGTGAAAAGTGACACAGCACCTTTCTTTATGCTGTTTCAGCCGTCTCCAGAGATATCTTTTCCATGTCTCTCTTTGGGTATACCAAAGTCCCTTGTGTTGTACTTTGAGCAGCAATCATTTCTATCTCTTTCCAAACCTTTCTTGAAAAGCATTTGTGAGAATTCACCACACCTTATTCTCTCTGAAGGTATATTTCACCCCTAGTGCAAAAATTTTAAAACAGGCTTATGGTCATTGAGTTTACTTTTGTCCGCTCCTAAATGTTAGAATTTGTCCTGTTATTAATCTCTGTGAGGATCTCAGGTAAAGATGTTTATCTTATCACTCTTTTGTAATCTGCATCTCCATTAATGTACAAGTTTAGCAATGGTAATAATAATGTAATCAAGTTCTGATTCTATTTTTACCCTTATGCTTTGTTTTGTCCAATCTCATTTTAAATATTACAGGTATTTGTATCACTCCTTCCTCACAAGCAGCTACTTTACTGGCATTTAAATATATCTCAGGAGTCTACATACATCGTATATTCTAGATACAGAGATTTTAGAAGAATATGAAGAATAAGATTTAGAGTTAGATATATTTATTGCATATGGCTGGTTAATTGTTGTGTGAACAGGGTATACTTAGAGATGCAGTGATATTTTTTTCTCTAGCAAAGAAAATGTGTGGGCAATTACAGTGAGAAAGTGTGAAATAACTTCCATAAAAGAAGTTACTATAAACAAATGTAGGAATTAATGTACTTTTTTTCTTTTTACTAAGTTTATGGTCTATTTTTCAAAAAATACCTGCTCTTTTTGGTAGTTTAATCTTGGGTGTCCAGTGCAGGGCACTTCAGAAAGCACATGGTACTGAAGGAAACTGAGTGCAATAGACCATGTTTCATATGTGACCAACATGACTTATATTGAAGATGATTTATTTTTTTGTTTGTTTTTAAGAAACATTTTTCTACGATAATGGCTTGTGTAGAAGTTAGCTGTAGTTATATGTAGGTGTTTTGTCTCTTTAATCCTGTTACAAATTGTGAAAAATCTATGTGTGCAATTAGTACACTCATGGGGATGTTCGTTATAAACAAATTGCACAAATCTCTACTAGCCAGCTAGTGACAGTGTTCGATTTCCCTGAGGTATATATATAAAAGTGTTATCTGATACAGTGATATTGGAGGAGTATTTCTTTCCCTGTCTTCTGAGTGAATGTCACTTTCTGGTGTTACTTATTTTTAACTTCACTATTATGTAATTAAAGTTTACGATGAGAACATAAAGTATTGTGAAATAAATGGGTTAGGTTTTAAAATGGAAATTAAAGACACTGTTTTACAAAATATTTTGTTATAACAAGAATCCTTTAAGTACTTTCTCAATTTATTATTTCATGGTATTCTGAAATAACAACAGAGAGATCTTAGTCTTTCACTGAGCTTTTTTCTGCAAGCTCAAGTCCTCAGGAAAGCAGAAACTGGATGTGACTGAGTGTGAATCTGAATAATAAACAACAAAGGCCAGAACACAGCTCTTCAAGCAGATACTTACCTTTGGAGGGGATCAGTTGGTGACAAACTTACACTGTGCTGCTGTGGCTCTTATCCTGCATGTGAAATCTGGCCTAATTATTCCACCTTCCCACTTGTAATACTGAACCACCAACTGATGAAGGGTCTTTTGGCTGTCTGGATTTGGTTGTCTTTATTTTTAGATTGACTTATATCAGAAATGCCATTTGGCAGTGTAGCCCCATAAGTAATCGTCACAGCAGAGTTAATGGGTAGCAAATGGCAGCATGGAGGCTGGTGTGAGTAACTCAGAGAAGAAAGAACATGTGAGAACATGTTAAAGAAGTTTTTCAGTGAAGGAAAACACAATGTATTTACAGTTTTAGTTAGGGCTCAAAATCTGGGAGTTTTTTTAGAGCATGAGAGGCCATGCACCCTTTCCCATAAAGACCTACCTAAACTTTTTTAAAAGGCAGTGCGGTCTGCACCTGCTTCAAAGACTGTGCAAAAAGCAGGACTTTCAATCAGTCAATGAAAAGTACCCATCATTTTCACACCTGAAATACCACAGTCAGAACTGCAGTTTTGACAGGTAGTGCACCTGAGTACAGCCTGCGCTGTGAAGCAAAGTTCCATGTGAGGACAAATTGCCAATGACTAATATTGTGAATGGTTAGCTGTGGATAATTAATGAAGACTTCTGGGCCCTCTTGTCTTTTAAGTGACACCAGCAGTGAAGTCTTATAGGCAGAAAGATACAGAGTATTTCTCACACATGCATAGAAGGAAGGGAGGGTAGCATCTGGGTTGAATAGTAAGAAGCAACGTTAAACCAGCAATTGTAATTACCAGCCCTAATTTTAGTGAGGACAGGAAGCCTTTAAGTTGTGCAGAAAAAGAAGAAGGAGAAGAGAAGAAAGAAAAAATGCACCAATTCTTGTCAGTGAAGGAAAACAGCAGTGAAGAAAAACAGTATCAGACTTAGAGTTATCCCAGACTCAGATGGAAAAGAGTCATTTCAATATCATCATTTCCTAGCAGTGTGTCCCCGTGCCACTCTGTGGTATGGTGCAAAAGAGTGGCACAAATAAATTTGGACCCAGCTCTCTCTGCCAGGGCAGCTTATGAGCCCAGTGGTAGCGGGAAGTGGTTGTAGGGCTGATGGGCAAGACTCAACAGCGAAATGCCTCCTGCTGTAACTACAGGCAGCTGGGGTCTGAGACATAAACACGTTTACTGGGGCAGCCGGGTAATCTGTGAAGGTTTGCAGATGGAATAGGAGGGGAGGAATGAGGGTGGACCATGCAGTAACTATTAGAAAGACAGGTGTTTAGTGAAAGAAATTGTCTCAAGTTGATTGTGCTGGCAAAAAGAGACAAGCCTAGGGCATATACGTCTTCCTTCAGGCTCATATTACACCATGAATTCCTGTGAAACAACAGTGAGAGTGACAAAGTACAAACTCAACTGAAGACAACAGTCCTTCAGCTACCCACAGGTCTCTGAAGACAGGCTAACACTGGGCATCAATCTCCAAATATTTTTTCTGTCGTACATGTGTTAACTGAAGTGAATACCTACTGGTTTCCATGGCATAAAATTCACACTCACTGAATATATCCACTGCTTCCCTGAGGCAATGGAGATGTCCACATTTCTCAGTAACCAGAGAAATAGAGGAAGCAAGACACAGATGGGGAAAGCATTACACCACTGTCCATTGAAACTCATAAATTCGAATGTAAATAGCACTTGCCTGACCAGTCCAGTACAAACATGGACAGATCGTTAACTCCCCCACATCTCTCTGCCATTGCAAACACCTTAAACTGTCAAGGTGAGAGCCTATTAGGTCCAGGTTTTGCTAAACTGTACAGAGTGTTTGTGGAGGAGTCCCACTGCCACACAGGTGCAGCTACAGCTCCCTGCCTGGCACACCTCATGCAACAGTGGGTTGGTAAGCGGGGTGCCAGGCTCCCTGTGCCTCTGTCATGTTAGAAATACGACCTGCACCAAAAAAAATTAGAAACAACTTTGCAAAGAAGGGTTCAATACCACAGAAAATACTATGATCCATCAGTCCACACTGCAGCGCAAGCATTACTTTGCATGGATACTCATCTGTCCTGCCAGGTTGCCAGCAGCCAATGGCTGTTCTTCTTCCCACTTTATGTTAGAGTGAGCTTATGCTGGTTTCAGCAACAGCAAGAATGCCAAGACTTTAACTGCATGCCTGAGCAACAGAACAGGTAGCAGAGGCCTTTTATAGCTGCCTCTTGCACGGTTTGTAGACTTTGCTTTAAAAACATGACACACACACACGCGCACACAGTTTCTTGTCATTCTTTTTTACCTTCATTCAATAACATCCTATCCTATTGACTCAGTACAGCCACTGTAGCTGTATCTTCAGATCTTGTTCTAATTTCTGTGCAGATTTCATCAATGTTATCAAATTATTTCCGTCTGACTGGTGTATCAAGTCCCACCTCTAGTACACTGAAGCAATGATCAGTTGACAAAGAATTGCTAATGTTGGTATTGAGTCTTATTTCTAGAAGACAGTGTGGAAACTGCATAGAAGGGACCAGCCATGTGGGGCAGGGATACAGAGATGCACCAGAGAAACTATCTCACTGAGCTTACCACAGAGCAAGACTTAGGGATATTTTTTCCACTCTTCTTTCGTTGTAAATTTACTGGTTGGCTTGGTTTGATGTTTCTTTTCCCAACAGATCTGTAATTCAGAGCCAATGTTTCCCTATTTTCCACAGTAATGACAAATCTTAGCCATAGCTGAGTATAAACGCCTAGATTATCAACATCATTTTTTTTTCAGCAAGATTTTCACTGTTGCCAGTAAATCCCCAAACCTGGGCCATTTGTATGTGTACAGCTACATTTCTCTTCTAGCAGCTTCCAGGGGCCTCATTCTTCTGAATGCTATGCAAACATGTGCTTAAATTACAACAGGAGCACCAGTAGCCAGCCCTCTCCCAGCAGCCCTCCTGCTCCCTCTGACAGTCAAAGGACAGCATAGAGAAATGATACACCATAAACTTCAGCCACCACCAAGAGGAAGGCTCCTAACCTCTTTTTCCCAGCATGCCTGGTTTTCTAGATAATACGGCCTCTTGAAGAGAGCAAATACAAAATGGCACAGAAATTTATTATCATATGGCAGTGGTGTAGCAGAACCCCACACAAACATATACCACTAAGGAGCCACCTCAATTTTTGCAGGGTCTCAATGCACTAGAGCATAAACTTTTTTTATTTTCCCCTTTGCAAAGATGTTGACTGTCCCTGATACATGCATGTCTTTGGCTATTTTAAATTCTTTTATCCACGGGTATTACCGCTTCTCCAGGGACATGCAGTAATCAGATACTGTTTTTAAACTTTTCAGTCACCCATAACTTCCTTTTTATCTGTCCACGCTGTAGCTGCCATAAGGAGTGAGCATGGCATTCCCCATCTTTTTGTGGTTTCTTCTTATAAGGAATAGGCAGGACAAGCAGTGATTCTTGTTCGTGCTGAAGTACTACACAAGTTACATCACAGGATGAAGTACAGATTGAGTCATGCCTCAGAAATTCACCCTCCAGAGTCACATTGTACCCGAGTTAATGCAAATCAGAACTCACACTTCACAAGCAGAAGTACAAAGCTCTCAGCTTGCTCCCAAAGCTCCTACAGCTTTTTCTATGCCAGATAGATATATATATATAAAATAAAAAGAAAGAAACTAATAATGCAATGGATTCCTGCATTTATTTGTAGAACTGTATCTGGGTGGTTTCCTGAGTCATTTAATTATGAGAAAGCTGAGGCCTGAAAGAAGAAATACACTCAAGGTTTGCTTGGTTATTGAGGGCAGTCTTGTATTCCTTTCCCCCAAAATGAAAAGGTCCCAAAGTGTATGAAGTGTAGCTAGAAGAAATGGAGACATCAGACGCCACACCAAACCTAGACACTGATACAGCTGTGAGGCTGCTGGTATCTACATCTTTTGCTTGAAAATTGCATTATTTGGGGCTAGTATTCTGCTAGGCCCATGAAACTGCTATGCCTTTCTGCTTGGCCACCAAGCATCAGCAGGACCCTGCTGATCACTACCTATCATGCATTAATAAGTGTTTGGGTGTGAGAGAGTGTGGAAAATACTGGGAGAATCTCCAACTTGTGTCTTTGTGACACAAAGTTCATGTCCTGTGTCCGGTTTTGGGCACCACAGTATAACAAGGACATTGAGGTGCTGGAGCGGGTGCGGAGAAGGGCCACAAAGCTGGTGAGGGGTCTGGAGAATACGTCGTATGAGGAGCCCCTGAGGGAACTGGGATTATTTAGCTTGGAGAAGAGGAGGCTGAGGGGAGACCTCATTGCTCTTACAACTACCTAGAAGGAGATTGTAGTGAGGCTGGTGCTGGTCTCTTCTCCCAAGTAACTAATGGCAGGACAAGAGGTAACGGCCTCAGGTTGCACCAGGGGAGGTTTAGATTGGATATCAGGAAGAAGTTCTTTACTGAAAGAGCGGTTGGGCTTTGAAACAGGCTGCCCCTTGAAGTGGTGGAGTCACCATCCCTGGAGGTGTTCAAGAAACCGCATTGATGTGGTGCTTCGAGACACGGTCTAGGGATTAGGAAGATGTTGGACAAAGGCTGGACTAGATCATCCTAGAGGTCTTTTCCAACCTAAATGATTCTATGATTCTCTGATTTGATTACACTGTAAAACATAGCAGCTATGCTCCCCACATAGTGCTACGTTTTGGGGAAGAAATCAATCAGCCAGTCGTCCTGGGGAGACAGTGGGACTATAACTTACACACCAAAGCACAGAAAACAGTTAAAGAGCTGTGTCCAGGTCCAGGGCACCATTATGCAGTCCTGCAGTCTCTCAGCCATGTTTTTGGAGGGGCATCTCAAGAGCACCAGGATGTGGAGCCACCTCTGGGTCTAGTAAGGGAAAGCACCAGAGAATAGTGATCATAGCTCTGAAATGCTAGTTGTTGCAATTACCTGCTGGCGGTATTTAAATAAGGAATGTTTGCCACTAAAAGCAGAGCTATGTGAGAATGTTCTGTTATTGTTTTGTTGAGCATATTACCTTTTCTTTTTGGTATAACATCCTGTTATCTCTTAATTTACAGGTACTTTGCTTAAAATGTTGTACAGGACACGATGTACACAGCATTGCTGAGGAGAGCCACCCTGAGTCTATGTTTAAAGATCTGATTTACACAACAAATTAAAAACCAGGCATAAGGCCTATTTTTTTATACATTCCATTGCTATTCTTTCCATTTTACCATATCCCATTTCTACTATCTTGGGCTAAAAAGCAGCTTTGAGTTTGAATTTCAGAGTTTATTTTATTGCCAACTAACATAAATTTCAAATTATCAATTCTGGAATTCAGAAACAAAGCCAAGTAATTGCAAGCACAATGGTGGGGCTGGAAGGTAGAGATGGAAGGAGAGAGGAGTTGGAGAAAGAATTTGGGTGCAGGCAGAGCTTGGAAACCACCTTCCCAAGTACAGAGGGCGTGTTATGTTCCATACAGGCCTTCCCTCCTTCCTGACCTGTCGCACCACAGCTCTTCATTTGCCTTCTTCAGGCACACAAACTCTTCCCCAGCTGCCAGCATCCTGAAATGCCGTGTCCATGCCCAGTGCTAGGAGCAGGTGAGAGGGTGTAACCTGGGGAAGGGGAAAGCAAAAAGCAGCAGCTGGTGCTATGGGTACCCCTTCCCTTTCCACACGTTGCATCCTATGCCCTGTAAGAGGCTCTTCAGGGTGTGGTCAGGCAACACTGGTGGGCTGTCTGCCACCAGAAACCATCACCTCCAGTGTAACCCAGTGTGACTGTACAAAAACATGCTCACACTGCTCCCCAAGCCAAAAACCACAGCAAAATGCAGTGTGTTGGGAGAGAAGGAGAATGAGTGACTACTCAGAGACTAACCTACTGCTCACTTGACTGGAAGGCAAAGCAGCATGACAGCAGTGGACTAGCTAGCCCATAGAATTTCCTCCAGAAGGCTAGCTTGTGCTTACATGTAACCCCACCACTCAGCAATCACAGTGTGGTCAGAAGCGGAACTGCACCACTCTTTGAAGCCATGCAGTGCCCATCCCATGCATTCCCACCCCACTGTACTGGATTTGGGGTGCAGACACAGAAGGCTGCTTGCTTGAGATATTTATTTGCCTCTCCTCTCATGTTATAGGAGAAAAGTCCTTGTTTCTTTAAGCGGTTTCAGTCCTAATGCGTCTGGTCGTATGTGCCAGCTCCCTTGTAGGCTCCAACATAGCCGCTGTTGTCTGTCAGATCCTGGCGGCCAGCAAGACCCTTCCCTTTGCCACTTTCATCAAAACGCTCTTTGTGGCTCCCAGTGTATTTGCTCGTGTCAGTCAGCCTCTCAACTCCGCCAGCCTTCATGGTTTTCTGCAAGAAAGGGGGTCAGCAAGAGGCAGCCAGCGTTAGGAAACAACTCACAAACAAGCTCATCCGTACATGCAAGGGAAGTGCGTATCTCTATAGCAGGGACAAATGGTCCCATGGCAGCTCAAGGTACACAGCAGGTGAGGGAACTCCTACTCACTGTAGCACCCGCACTGCCAGGCTCCTTCCCCTCAATGAGGCCATACACAGCCTGCAGTGCTTCCTCTGGTGACTTGCCCTTGAAGCGCTTTCTGCAGAGCTCCTTCATGGCCTCCTGGAACTCAGGAAAGGTGATGGTGCGGGCACCCTTGGTCCTATGGCAAGGAGAAGCCAAGAGGAAGGTTACCTCACCACTGAGTGGCAGTGGGATGGGAAACCCCCAGTGCTGTCCTTTGCAGGAGAGCCTGCCTCCCTCCTGCCATTCCCGCCTCCTGCCTGTCTGTGCTGCCCACCTGCCTCCCTGCAACACTCACTTGACTTTGTTGAATACGATGTCAACATCAGTGCTGGTCACAGCTTTCCCATCCATCACCCCACACTCTTTGCACATCTTGGAGAAGTTTTTCCCTGTCATGTCGTTGCCACTGGCAGATGTGTCACCGTATATCGCAAATTTACGGAAAGCTTTTTCTACCTCCGACATCTTGCTGCTGTGGAGAAAAGAAGTTAGAAGGGAAGGAGCTGGGTATCGTCTGCAGCTGCTGGACATGCTCATGACCCATGCACCTCACCTCCAGCAGAGCAAGGAACACCACCCACAGGTATCTCTCCACTATGGGACAACCATGACAACCACACAGGCACTGACACAGAACAGCCTGCATTCAGGCAGGACTGGGGCAGGGATGGGTTGGGAACCGAGGCAAGGCAAAGGAGGGGTGAAGGTAGGGCTCTGCAGGGAATTATTGCCTGCTGTCCATGAAGGAACTAGGTGTCCAGAGCTTTTGAACCTTCCTGACATACAAGTTTCAGTTAGATTGTCTTAGCAGCAAATGTCTTCCTTTGTAACCTGATTTAGGCTTCACCCGTTATTTGGTGATAAAGAGTCCAGATTTGTCTTCCAGGCCCCCAGTAAGTGCCTAAATATCACAGAACTTCTTTCAAGTAGTCACAAAAAAGTTGTCCCCATCTTTCCCCATCACACTTCATCCCCTGGGCCGTGCTCCCTGAATTAGTTTGTTCTACTCCTGGCACCAGTACATTTTCCACTACCAATCAACTCAGACTGCTGCAACCAGTTATCAGGAATTTACAGTCATTCAGATTGTAACTCAGTCCACCACAACTTGAGCAGCCAATTCCTGCTGCTTGTGCAATACCCCTGAACCCTTTTGAAATACCCAGCCTCCCCTACAGCCTTGTGCTTCACCCAGGGGCTCTGGGTCTTAAGGCTGTTTGCAGGCTGCCATTTATCATAAATCTTGGGTGGATGTGCACCTCTCTACAGCAAAAAATCAGGCAGGCTTGTAGCAGCGACGCTGTGTGCTGCGAGCATGAAGAGGGTAGCAGGGGGCTCTGGGTGGCCTTGCCAGGGGCCTTGGAGGACCCCTTTCTTCCGTCCCTGGGAGGTAAGGGCCCAGCTCACCTGTGTGAGACAGTGGTGATCGCGATGGCAATGGTGATGGTGCTGGCACCTTCCTCGCTGTCCTGGAGACAGTGAGCCCTTAAAGCCACTCCCTGTGCCTCACTGGCGGTTTGTGACCTCACCAGTCATGAATGTCACAGTCCTCGGAAGGCCCACCATGGAGCAGGGAGTGGAGTGGGGGGTCGAGGTGGGAGAGAGATGCAGACAGCTCTGTGCCACCAGAGCCATGGTGCTACAAAGCCCTCAGTGCAGGTTATTGGGTCTTCAGCCCACTGTGGGACAAAAAAAACAGATACCACACTGTCTTCACCTCACATAAGCATCATACACTGAAAATGGCATCCACACTGGGACATGTACTCCAAAAGAAAGGGGTGTTTATCCCTATAACCAGTAAATGCAGCCAGTCCTTGCTCCTCCCTTGAGGGGCTGATCAGCTGCCAGTGTGCTCATGCCCTGGCTAGGTCACAGAATCATAGAATGTTAGGGGTTGGAAGGGACCTCTGGAGATCATCTAGCCCAACCCCCCTGCCAAGCAGGACCATAGAATCTAGGGCAGGTTACACATGAATGCATCCAGATGGGTCTTGAAAGTCTCCAGAGGAGGAGACTCTACAGCCTCCCTGGGGAGCCTGTTCCAGTGCTCTGTAACCCTCACAGTAAAGAAGTTCTTCCTCATGTTGAGGTGGAACTTCCTGTACTCTAGCTTGTATCCATTGCCCCTTGTCCTATTGCAGGGCACAAGTGAAAAGAGGTTGCCCCTTTCTTCATGACACCCAGCCCTCATATATTTATACACATCAGTTAGATCCCCTCTCAGTCTTCTCTTCTCCAGACTAAAAAGCCCCAGGTCTCTCAACCTTTCCTCATAAGGCAGGTGTTGCAGTCTCTTAATCATCCTCATATCCCTCTGTCATGTGCCCACATGCTTTTCAGGGTCACCAAGAAATCCGTAACTTCAAGAGACAGTACGGATTGGGAAGGGGGAGAGGAACAACACACATCAGCTGTGAACAAACTTTGAGAAACACAGCTTTCCACTCATAAGCTAACAAACTTCAAGTAGCTGGAAACTGGGTCTAGGATGTTCAGGACAGCAGTAAGGCTCAGCTTGCACCCTGGCAGTTGTAGCATGGCTGCAGGGGCACGGTGGTAGCACACTGTTAAAAAAGACATTTCATCTTTGTGGCCCACCTAAGACTAAATTAATGTGTCCTCATTCGTTGATTTATCTATTTTCCTTAACCACACTTAGCAATGTGGAGCCAAGAATACACCTTCTTTCAGAAAACCTTGCAGATACTGCTGCACGCTCACTGCTCCTGCACCTCTGCATCACCTTCAGTCCTCTTGTTGGGCTGAGTATAATTCTTCAACAATTCCACTTGCAGCCAGACAAATGTGTTTGCTCCTTGTCAAGTCTTGTGTGAATATCATTGGACAGCTGTTAGCCTTGAAAGGCTTCTGCAGGGAGGTGGTCCAGACAAGGGTGAAATGGGGAAAAAAGTGCCTGGTGCCACCTCCCATCACTGCTGGGGAACACAGCCTGGCATCCTGCCCCACAGGGCTAACAGTGTCACAGCCCTGGCAGCGCACTGGTTCTGCAGTGCCCATGCTGCTAGTGAGCCAGAGGTAGAGCCTAAGGATGCCAATGTGAACCTCAGGCACACAATTAGTAGCAATGCTGTTTCTGCCCGCTATAGGCAGGTGCTGATAAATTGTTTCCTTTTTCCTTGCTACAGACGACCTGTTTTGGGGCTGTCGGAACAGGCATGACAGTCTCCCTGCCTGTGCAAGGAAAGCAGGGAAGAAAGGAGGCACTAGATGTCATCACAGCATGTTCTTGGGGATTTTTCTTACATTGTGGAAGTCTGTCTCTTTTCAGAGTGTATTTTTGGAACTTAACTTTTTTTTCCCCTTTTAGTTACAGTATATGACTTTTTTAAACAGAAAAATGTATACCTAGCTTTAGATGATTAGGTGAAGCTGAAGGTCCCAGAAAGAAAGCAATACCCTCTTAAGAGTGCGTAGCCAAGGGCCCATAAATTTCAAGGTCAGGAGTTCACCTCTTTTTTTTTTTTTTTTGGGCCTGTAACTCAAAACCACTTCAGATCAGTCTGTGATGCCAACAGCTTATTTGTTTCTGCTCCTCACAGTCTGCATGTGAAAATGAATAAACCAAAAGGTGACTTCCTTCAAAGCTCTTGAGGTAATGCTTCCCAGCCACAAACTCAACAAAGCTGTAAACAAAACCAGCTCAAACGAGCCAAGTTTCCAAAACCACAGAGACTGCCACAGAAGGTGAGGCACACACCTGTGGATCTGGATGGCCCAAGCAGCTAGTTTCATCCAACCCCTGTCTGACCTAAAGAACAAAGCATCCTCTCCAGCTATGCTGCGTACAGGGGGTGCAACCCACAAAGTGAGCATGCAAGAAGCTCACCAGAGGTCACCAAGGTTTAACAAAAAAGAGAACAATGTTATTTCCATTCTTGTGTGCATGTACACACACACAGAGGCATGTATATTCAAGGATTCTTATCAACCAGCATTACTAAGAAAAAGGCAAATGGCCAGATTGCTGTTTATCTGAAATTTCATGCTTTCTTTATACTTGGATTTTTCCAGCAGATCTCTCTTCCTGTTGTCATTTGCAAATTTTATAAACAGCAATTTTTCTTATATTTTTGGTTCCCTGATAAAATCATGAAAAGGCATTGGGCCTAACACCAAAACCTGCAGATTCCCCCCACAGACACCTCTAAGGCAATGCATCTCCTGTAATCTATCAGTTTGCCATCAATAAATTCATTTAACCTGCAGGACAGGGCTTTAAAGAGCCGCTCACTAGAATGATAGCACAAAACTGACAGATCACGCAGTAAAATTGTTTTAATATGTTCCAGCTGTACTGCTTCAGTGAAGCTAATACAGAGATTAATCTGAATCACTGTGCCTATGGTCTCTGCTCTTCAATTCTCTCATGGCTACATTCCAATTTTTTTCTGCTTTCAACTGCAAGGCTTTCGACAAAGTCAGGCCAAGGGAGTACACAACTTGGTCCTAAGCAACTACTTCAGTATTTGAAGATGTTGCCAGCCTTTTATGAGCTCAGCTTAAAATCACATTTAAGGAGGTTAGATAAGGGAGATGCGGAAGAAATAGAGGAGGGTCATCAGGGGAAAAAGAAAAAAAAAAGGAAAAAACAATATTCTTACTGAAATAAATAAATAACAAATACAAACAGACATGCACACACACTACTCCTCTGTTTCAAAGCAAATGTATCATTAACACTAAATTCTCAAATTATGAAAGGATACGCTAAGTTGCTTAAATCTTAAATCTTCGGCTGTAGGGAAGTCATTTATTCTGTATCAGTAAAATGCTTAGCTGCAAAACAGAGAATTCAGTGTTCTGCTCAAATACTTACATAAATCTACAGAAAAGTTGGAAGACAGCTTTGATACCATCTTCATGGAATCAGCACTATTTATTTAAGGAAAAGCAGTATTTTGAAGAGACTAAAAAGGACAAAAAAAAAAAAGTTAGAGCAACTGTAATACTGAAGCAACCCAAACTAGCTCTGCAGAATAGCAGAAATCCAGGAAAAAAGATTAATGTCTGAAACTTTTTTGTAGGCAAGAAGAATATTAACTTCTGCTGTTATTAATAAATGAATTCAAATTGTTCCTTGTCTGCTAGATTTTATGAACTATTACCATCATCACATAAACCTCCTTTTTTCACATAAAGCTATGTATAGCATAAGACTTCTCTTTCACTGCTATGATCAGAGAAACTGTCTGAATGAAGACATTAAAGCAGTGAGATTCCAATTACTGTATGAAACACTCTAAATCTGTCAAAATGAGCTGCTCGGATTACTGCTAGACCCAGAAAATCCCAAATGATGCAGGATGAAGGTGAATTGAAACTCAGATGTGGAGCTGTACCCATTCCACAAGCACACACACACACCCCCAACCCCAGCCTTTGATCCCAGAGCATGTGCTTTTGCAGCCAAATCATCCCTTTCCTGGTCTCCAAGTAGATAAGAACAAAGTTTTATTTAAAATGCGAGTCAAGCAGGAGAATGTAATACATGGCACAAGTTTGAAAGGCAGTGACTTCGGCTGTCTTCCTGAACAAATATAATCTGTCTGTTGCAGAAGTATAGGGAAAGAGGAGAAAAGAGAGTAATGTGTTGGTGCCTCAGTTTAGAAGTTTTACAGAATAGTTGAAAGAAGAATCTTGCACTGAGAAATTTGAAGATACTTAGAATATCTTCAGAAATATCTTAATGCTGAAGAGACTAGATATGCAGCTGGTCTATTTAAAAATATTTTATGGGATTTCTTTTCAACATATTCAGTTCTTCAGGGCATTTTTTATTTATGTCAGGCACACACACACATACGAAAATGGGAAACCTTTTATGGACTTGTAGATCAAAATGTTCAAAGGAGTAAATTAGGACAAGTTTAATAATCCTGTACTGAAGAGACCTTCTGGATGCCTCAATATAGCTCACATGAAATCAAGGATCTCATCTTTTACTTGAAAGTGAACTTGTGGAAAACTATGTTTCTGCCTTGTCCTGGGGTGTCTAGCAAGCCGCAGACCCCACAGTGAGCCCACAGAAATAAACTTTAAAATTATCTACCCATACCCCTGTGCTGAACCACTGACTTTACTGAGTATATCCCTCTAGTAAAAATGGATAACTACAAAAAAAACAGATTCCCTCTCTATCTGTGGAAGTCACCTGCCTCTTATTTCAGAGGTGGTGCACAGGGATAGCTGATGCTTTCTTCTTTGACCTGTGGTCAGTCTGACTCTGTATCTGTCCAGGAAATACATGTTTTAGAGGGACAGCTATTGAGTGGTCCTCATGGGAATTTGTCTACAGTGGATGACGTTTTGTGGTTTTTGCAAGGGGAGATGCCCAGTCCTCTCTGAGCCAGGCTTTCTGCATGGCAGGCTGTGCTGGTGGGGTAGGAGCTGAGGTGTGCTCCAGCAGTGAGGGGGTGGGTGACAGAGAACAGGCAGCAAAGCCCACAGCACCAGTGCCCAGGAATCTTGAGGGAAAATAACTGCTGCACAGCCAGCCGGGCAGGTTGCCATTGTGGCTGCTGACCCCCACCTCCCTTGACTGCCCCAGATGCTACACTCTGCATTTCCTGTGCCCATTTTGGCCACAGTAGGGCTGAGGAGGACGTAAACTGAGCCCAAAAGCTGGGCTGCACAGAGCAGCTCTGCAGGGAGGAAAGGTGATTGCAGTGAGCACAAGGCAGCATCAGACTGCACTTCTTTCACACTTCACATCCACTATTATCTCCTTCATAGAAACTCCGCACACACTCTGCCATCTTTATGTGTTTAGAGGGGGCTGATGAAGAAATAAAACAATAACCAGTTTTCGCTACCCTCCTTTCAAATTCTGAGAACTTAAATATTTTTCATTTTTTCTCAGTGCTGCTAATAGTCCGCCTAGTAGTCATACTGCAGGTCTGGCAGCTTATGTAGGCACTAAGCAAAATCATGCTCAGTGCTTGGTACAGACATATGGTAAATATAACTGGTGTCACTGCTGCCCTCGAGAGCTTTGTACCATTCCTTATGTTATAAAAATGTCATCCTATAGTTTAACTTCAATGTCCTAAAGCTGTGCGTAGGAGGATGCGGACTGAAAAAGGTACATAAACGGATAAATTGAACCTTAAGCCAGTTTTCTTAGCAACTTTCAGACACAGCTTTCTTCTCTACTTGGGTGTCTTTCGGATCACAGAAGGCTGGAACTAAATTTTAGCTGGAGAAGTTTAGTTCCCCAAGCATCATTCCCACTCAAGGGCTCCAGCACAGCTCTTTCTCTTGATTATTGGTCTTCACATGCCCTCATTCCTTTACTTTTCTCTTTAGACAGTAAAATAAGAAATGTGACATGGTCTAGATGGGCTTCATGGTCTTGACATCTGTGAAGAAGTTTTTTACTTTATTTAGATTGAGCAGTTTTAAACAATATTCACTTATTTTCATGAAAATTTGTGCACATCTTTCATCCCACAATTGTCACAGTTTATTTGAAGAACCACCTCAGTTATAACAAAAAAAAAAAAAAAAAAAAGGAAAAGACCTTTTAAAGACATGAATCATAGAGGAAAATAAAATGCTAAGCCTAGTCAACGTAATCTGATCAGAGCACAAAACTCAATTTTAGGGACAGTACAGCTACAGTTTGAAGCTATTATTTTTTGTAGGAATATTGGCAGAATAACCATCCTCTCTCAAGTTAATTTGTTTAGGACAAATACATTTTACAACAATGTATTTTTACAGTACAAATGCAACACTAGCTAACTAATTTGAAAATGGGGCATTTAATAATTGCATTACTAGAAGTGATTACTAACATATTAAAAAATGTAATTTTCATATATATTGGAAAGGTCATATTCATATATATATGTGATTTCTATATGATAATGTGAGTCATATTCATTGCCAGTGTAACATCTAATGATTCCACTGCAGCTATATTAGGAACTAATTTTGCTCCAGAAGTCTGTTTTTGTATTCTATATTAGCTACATTATATTATCTCCTTCCACAGGCAAAATTGCATTTACCTCAAACTGGATTTAATGCAATTATCTAGGAATAAATTATCTTGGTTTGGCTTGTTTCAACAAGTTCAGCCATGTGCACACTGTTCAAACAACATCCTTCTGCCTGCAGAAGTCTCTTGGCAGTTCTTCAACTCTGATCTGGAAGTCTATCTGAAAAGGTATAGATCCTTTGTATGTACTTACTGTACAAAGAGTTGTTGCTGCTTATTTTTTTCTACAACATGTCAAAGCATCCTGGGAGGGGTGGAGGTACAAGAAATATTAACGCATTTTTTAGGGCAAATATACTTGTATTCAAAAATAATGTTTATTATATGCTTTAAAAAAAAGGTCAGATCACATTCTAGATGCTTGTGAGAAACATACCTCTAGATGACAAAATCAGATGCTGGCATGCATCAAGTACAAATAGGACAGGCAAAATTCCTCATCACTTAGCACCTTTATGAACAAACTCAATATGCTTCTTGAGATATTTTCATGTATAGCAGAGCTGAAGTTGGCCCACCATTTTCCTATGACAGGTCAAGTCTTCTGCCCTTTTCCAGCTAGCTGCATGGGTCTGTTTCAACTAAAGGATTCTATATCAAGCTTTTAAAAGTGATTTTCAAACAAAAGAAAAAAAAATATTAGTAACTAATTACCAGCATTACTTTGTCAGACAGCAATATTCTTCAATATCAGTCCATACTTGACTTTATTTGCTGAGATACTAAGCAATATCCTACGCAAGCCTTACAATATACTATGGAAGCCTTGCACTATACTTGTACCTTGTCATCCACAAAAGCAATCACTTATACATCATACTCCAGTTAAAAGCACTGCACATAACCAGCCTTAAGGCAAAAGAATTTATGTTTTAGAGCTTCCTGCTTGTTTGCTTAGTTTTTCTGCATCCTTTTTAGTAAATAAAGTTGTCATGTTAACAGCAGGTTGCAAAGTCCAAGAATGGATGTAAGGATGACCTAGGACACCAGACTTCAAAAGCTACAGACCTGTTCCTATTCTGGCCTATCAATGAAAAAAAATAAAATAGGTGTTATGTTTTATCACTACTAAGAAAATTGACAACGTATTTCAGAACACACTGCAGGTTGCAGAAGAATACACTGTCTTTTCTTTGCTGTCAGGCAATGGTTCAGCCTTCAAGCATCTCGGTGAAGGCAAAGAGCAAACACAAGAATCTGGGCACCTTCCCCTTTAAACACCTCCACAGGGAAGTGCTGTGATGTCTAACATGCAGATGCACACTTCTGTTGCCTTTCTTAGTTAGCAACAAGAAACGAGTTTCAGTTTTGAGTGAACTAAGACCTTCCAGGCTTATCAAGAGCAGAGTTTGATTTGGCAGATGTGTCAGGGACAGCCTTGCGCTTCATCCTGGGGAAGAGGGTACTCCTTAAAGAGCATCATAAGGAGCCAAGAAACCAACTGGGCCTTCTCATTTTTATGGTTATGGTCTCACAGGTGTTCTCAAAACCTGCACTGTCTAGTGCCAACTCAGCCATCCAGCAAATCAAGAAATGGCAAAAGAAAGGTAGTGGCTATCTACAGTCTTGTGCCCCCACTTGAATCCGTCTGCTCTTACTCACTAAATATTTCAGTGGACAGCTCTCAGAAGCTGAGCTGTCTATTTGCTGCATGACTACAACAACTTGAAAATGCACATCAGATCCAAGTTAGGACCTTTGGGTGCCACTGCAATAAAACTGATCAATAGTATTGATATCCTAGCAGCCAGGGACTCACCTAGCTAGACCAGGACCTGGCCCTAGCTCTATGTACCACTCTAACCTGGATGGAGGCTAGCAAGATCATTTAATTAGTACTAGACCTTGCTACTCCAGACAAATCCTGCTCCACCTGGCATCTCTGATTCTCACATCAGTGCTGGGTGCTGACACAGTGCAGTGGGGTTGCTGTTTCCCTGTGCTTTCTGTGCTTCTGTGCCCTTGCAGCAGGGTGAGTAATGACAGCCCCTCACTCTGTCCTCATAGTGTGAAATGGTGAAACTCACCACCACTACAGTGCTTTGTGTAACAGAAATATGAGGAAGTTCAAAAAGCAATAAGGAAAAGTCAGGGAGGGGAGGTTCTTAAAAGGGCCACTGGAGAGGGAGAGGAAACACCTCCAGCATGGCAAGCCTCTGAGCTTGACTGGCAGCCAGGACATTTTATAGTGGAAGATGCCCTAGGAGCACATGCTTGTTCTAGTCTAAGCACATGCCAGAGGCAGGACATGTGAGCAGATGAACTTTCCTTCTGCTCCTGTACGGTTATTTTCACTCTGGCAGTCAATTTAGATTTCTTGCTTTCCAGACCCAAGGAGACATTAACCTACCATATTTTCCCCCTGTTCTCATTCTTCCATTTTTGGCCTACGTCCTTCTCCTAGAAAATGGAAACATCTGCTGTGGTTGGAGAATCTTCTAAAACAAATAGACAAACAAACAAACTGCTGGCACACGACAAAATACTGCTTCATTTAGCCTGGGAAGGTTATAAAAGGCATGTTCTGCTTCAGAGACAGAGCAGTTCACACTTGCAACCACACTGAAGAGGATTACTAGAGTCCTGGCCACTAGAAACTGAGAAAGGATAGCTCATGAAAAACAGGAGAGTGCAATTGCTCATTTTCCACTGTTTTACAACTTGTAAAATAATTTACATTTGACTTAAGCAAGAAGTGCATCAGAACCGCGTTAGAAGAGCTGACACCTGTTCTGCATGCTCTACATTACTCTAGTGGTGCAAGCTGATGGAGGCAGAGGCTTGGCAGCCGCGTGTGTGGCTGCAACGCATTTGAACTTCCCAAGGGGGAGTAACTTGGTTCACTCTGCCTGCAGGTCAGGCAGCACAGGCTTTATCACACACAGCAGACCATGAGAAGTACTGAGCCTGATGAGCTGTGCTGCTGTCACTCTGCTGATGATGGTACCAGGTTATTGCTTCTATGGGTGTGGTCCTTGGCCTATTTTCATGGTTCAGTTTGTCGGTACACATCCCATAAAACCTGGAGGAAGGACAGGGCGGGCAGAGCCAATTTTCAGCCAGGTCTGAAACCAAATGAACAAAACAAAAGGACACTTCTGGCTAAGAACATTTTGTTTTCAAAAGCAGCTTTATTGCATGATTTCACTGACTGATCCACATGGGACTATTTTGTGGAATTGGAATCATTTGTTGCATGATTTTTGTTGTACAATTTTCTGAAAGATATATGTATGCAGCAGTCAGTAGTGGTTACCAGCTTCAAATTTTGCAACAGCACAGCTCTGCTTCTGGCAAGGCTGGGAAAGTCCACCAGTGGGAAGCACGCAATGCTGAAAAGAGAAAGCAGTGTTAAGGAGACCAAGAGCAGACTTGACAGCAGCAACACTCCTAAGCGTGCAGGCTCCTCACTGTCTTGTGTTGTGCAATGCAAAACACTCTGCTTCCTTCACACTCTTCTCTGAAGCCAGATCCCCAGCAGGTGTAAATCAGCTTCCTGGTGCTGTGGTCACTGGTCTCTGCCAGTTGACACTAACTGAGGGTTTGGCTGTAGGTCATTATTTTCCTGAAAGCACAGCAGCACTCCCAAAATGTGTCAGAAGCCTTAAGCCCTGCTGCATTCCCTCTCTCATTCATTCTGGCAGCAAAGCTAGGTGCCAGCAGTCTGTAAGGAAAATGTGTGTAAGTTTTTAAAAGCATGGCTATAAAAGACAAGGGAAAATTCACCCATCTCTTTTCTCTTTCTCATTCTCGCACAGAGGCACCTTGCAGCCCCATGGAGGAAGAAGGCTTGTGGGACACAAGCCACAGCCCTAGTGAAATGTTTCCACTCACCCAGCAAAGTGGAACTGTCCCATTGCTGTCAGGCCAGAGCCAATGCACAGTATTTTACGCAACTATTTTTGTGGTGGGATCGAATGGCTTGGTATCTGGGACATCTGCCGGAAGCAAGACACCCTTTGTGGGAGTCTACACAACTCAGCTGGCCTCACACTGATGGTTACTGAAGCCACAGCCTGGGACTGCTTTTAAGATTTGGTTAAGGACAGAAAAAAAAAACAACAACCCAGCTTGTCCCAAATTGGTATCAGTCATACTTGGCGTTACATTAAGTACGCATTGTGCAAAACTCAAGAAACTGCAACATCCCCCTGCATGCCTCCCTGCTTCCCTAAATCCTATTTTTGAGTGAGGACCCAGAGCGAATGCATGGTTGTGGCAGGACCTCACCACCTGCCACCTCTAATTATAGGGAAGTCCTGGTCTGGATTAGCAGAAAAACACCCCTCATACACACACATTCATGTGCGCTCTCTGAGAATACAACCGTTCAACCGCTAATTTCAGGCACTGGTTCCTTCATGGCAACGAGATACAAATACAGACCTTGATGGACCCAAAGTATCTTCTTTTTTTTCCCTTCGCTTTAACTGCTGTTTATTTCCACAGCTGACTCTTAAGGTCAATTTTGTGTTATAAAATCAAATACTTAGGACCATCTACCTTAAACACAGGTACCTATACTGTTAAACCAGTATCCATTAGCATCAGTGGTGATCCAGGCACGAAGTGTGGGCAGTCAAGTAGTAAAAGGTGTTTTAGACTGACCCACTCAAGCTTTGCTGAGAGAAGAAAAACCTTGTCATGGTCTAATCACTCTTCTGCTTGCAGCAAAGGCACTTGTCACTTGTGCCTGCAGTGAGATAAAATACACAGATGTTTTGTATTTTTGTTTGAGGGTACCAGAAGATAGCATGGGGTCAATATTTGTAAGTCCTCCTAAGGCCTAGTTGCTTTTCATGGCAAATACACAAAACAAAGTCAGGGGACTACATGCTTGAGAGCCACGGCATCCAGCTCTGGTCTGTAGGCTTACTTATCCATGGGCATATTCCCATATATCTATGCATATGTGCATAAAAGAGATAATAACCCTCAAATTCTACTCTGGAGGTTTTGTAAAACTCTTTAGGAAAAAGCACCCTAATGTCTCCTTGCAAAATAACTTTTTTTTTTAGAATCGGTCTTACATTTTTAACATGGCAGGGGAACACAGCAGACCCTTTGGCTTTATGAGTCAACAGAAGCTTGGCTTCAAGCAGCATGATTGAAGTGCAGAGTGAAATGTGTGGTTTACCTACCATGGAAAGAAGCACTTTTCTGTCTTTTCTCTTGCTCATCTGCCAAGTGAGGATTTGCATAGTCTGCAAATCAGCCAGGCTGACGGATGAAGACCACCCAGATGATCCAATGGTTAACATCCTCCCTATGATCCAACTTTGTGGCTGAGGAGATGGCTCACTGGCCTCTGAGGACATTAACCTCAAGCATACCATGTCTTTCTTTGGCAGGACAGTAGCATGAGATTGGTTTGTTCTCTGCTGAACACCAAATCCAAAATTGCATTCTTTGTTCTGAGCTATAGTTTACTGAAGTGTGGTTTAACAAGGTCATATGCTATTTCAGATATGCAACAAGCAAACTGTAGCTGGAAAAGTAAAGAAAATGAAAACCATCTTATTACACTCAAACACCCAACAATTATACACGAGTCCTCCATAATACACAGTCAAGAAAATAGGAAAGGGCAGGCAGAAACCTCAAGGAAACATAAATCACAGGGAAAGGAGAGGAGAGGATGGCAGGAATCTGAAAGAAACTTCAAGAGGCCATCCACTCTTTTTCTTAGGGCAAAATCACTATCTCTGTCATTCCCTACTAATGCTTGTCTTATCTTAGACAAGATAAGACAAACATCAAACACTAGTAATAGGGATTCCACAGCCTCTCCAGGAAATCTGTCCCAGAGCTTCACTATCTCTGCTTTTAATGCCTTGCCTTGTGTTTCTTCCCTCACTTTGAGTCTGTTTCTTCACTTCATATCCACCAGGGACAAGAAAATGGGTAGGAATATATTTAGGCAAATTACACTGCGTTTTGAAGAAAGGATGGCAAATTATGTTCGTTACAAGTTCATCCTGAGTTGTTCTGGCATAGAACTATGGCATTTTTTCTCTCTCTCTTATTGTTTGGTGTTTTTTTTAAGGCCAAATTAATTTCCATGTGCACACTGCTGGCAAAATGATCTTCTGCAGAAAAAAACATCAGTAACAGTAAATCCCTGCAAAGATGTGGAGATGGGCAGGAATACTGAAATCTTTCCTGAACCTATTTAATAATGTCCCTATTAGAGATCTAACAGGGACCTGGAGATCTGCCGGGGTCTTCAGTCCTGACACCTAGAAAGACAGGAGCAGATTCTATATTCTTACCTGTAAGAATATATGTTGAAGTTTTTTGATGTATTCTGCTTTGGCCAGATAGTTCCTCTCAGATAAGAGGAGTTTTACTGTGGATGTAATATGAGAGCTTTCAATAACTGGTAAGAAACAAGAGTCTTTCCCAGTGCAGGCTGCAGCATCATTATATTGCATTACCAGAAAGAACCAAACCATTTCTACGCAGCACCCAGTTTGCAAAAGTACTGGTTTTGAGACTGGTGTCCTCTTCCTATGGAAGGACATTATTCATTGTGGATGGCCACATTCAGCTTGTCCCACATTACCCACACAAACACACATTCACAGAAGCCAAAAGGCAGATCTGCTGCAAGCAACGATCTGTCATCATAGCTTCACTGAATTCCTTGATTTCCATAAACTAAGAACCTTGTCCCCAAACATCTACATGCTTGGTTTCCTTTTGTGATTACAGAAGTACACTCCACTGGCTGCACATTAAAGGGAAAGTCAACCCTCTATACATAAACTGATCTCAGCTCCTTTTGGATGTGTTCATAAACATAATATGGTTGTGACAGAAGGCCTTCAGCTCAGCATGATTATGTACAATTCAGTACTTGTTAGTAGGTACAGAAGAGCCAGATTTTCAGAAATTGAATGAAAAAACCTTTGCTTTACAATCATGTTAGTTCTGCTTTGAAAAGAATGTATTTAAGATGGCAATACTGCAGTTTACGTGAGACAGTTATTACAAATAAATATTCAGTGTGCTGTAAGTTCTGCCACGAAAATGGGTTTTATAGCATAGTGGGCAGAACCTTTTCAGACTTTAACACATTTGCATACCCAACAGTAATAATGCTTATGAAAAGGTTTGGCAGTTGTTTTTTTCTTGAGATTCTACTCACAAGATTTAAACTATAACATAAAGATAAGACTGCAACCTGGTCTTATTATGGGGAAGAAAAAAAGTCATACCCAAACATGAACTGATTACAAGTGCTTAAATGAATATAAGTCAGGTAAACTGTTTTAAGCCTCTTCTGAAAAGATAGATAACATTTTCTTCAGGAATCTGCAGTGAAAGAGTAAACGAAAGTACTTCTGTCAGCAAGGCAATAATGAGCAGAAGTTCAGCAGCAGAATTTTCAGATTTTGGTGAGAAAGGGCATGGGAAACTTCAAGCAGACAGAGTCTATACACAAACCTGAAGACTTAAAATTTTGCAGATCAAAATTTTGCCTGTCACTAACATTCAAGCTGACACTGCAAGGCCCAGAGCAGCTGAGAACTCTACTTGCCAAAGCCTCCTGACAGAGATTTTCTCACACCACCAAACTCTACTAACAATGTGAAAGTTTGATGGGGCAGGACACCATCAGCTACAAACTCCTGATCTACAGAAACACAGAAGCATATGTACAACTTTCCATTCATGATCAGATTATGTGTAGTGCCAGGTCTGTTCTCTTATGCAAGGCATATTGAGTTTGAGTTTTGCAAGAACTCACTTTTAATCTTTTGATTTTGTAAATGCAGCACATCCATCACCTGTATTGCATAATATTTTCCCTAGACTGAAAGGGAAAAAACAGAGATATAACAGGCCATTTTTCGGAAGAGTATGTGTCTTCCTCTTCTCCATGACTTAATGCTATTACTTTCCAAAAGAATAGGGGCACATATCCAACATCCCACAGACCTGAGAGACTTTCCTAAGCAAACTGCACCACTTTATTGTTCTTCAGAATTTCTGCATAACTGGAGCAGAACGTGGCCTCAAGTCTCTTACTCATCTCCTGTCTCTGTGTGTGATCACAGGCATTCCTCATCAGCGCTGAAAGGTGCTGTCAGCAGAGCTATGATCTCTTTTTCATTCCATGCCTAACACGCTTACAAGGCAAAAGCTCAAGATGGAAGATCTATTTGGCAGAAAAAGTCGCAATTGCCAACACAGCCAAAAGGAACTACTTTATAGGAAAAGTTCCCCTCTTGCTTTAACAGAGGTCCCTTGGAAATTTGCACTAGCAAACTCTTCCCAGTGTAGGCAAGATCTCATCTTCATTTTTCCTGCCTTTCATTACAGGGCCCCTGTACAACCATTTGAGGCAGCTAGAAGCTCATATACAACTGCACAGCTACACGGGGAGTCCCAGAACTTCTGCCCTCTGCCTAGCTGTGTGCCTTAGTGGCACTGGGCATCATGGGCCCAGGAGGGTCTGCCCCACCACTCTGTGCTACCAGATGAGGCTTGGCAGCTCAGGGGAGAAATGCCCTGAAAACCTCAGTGGGACTTGCCAGCATTCACAAATCCTGGAGGAGGTCTGACAGCCTCCCCGCCACTCTTAGCAACAGGCTGTAGCAAGGCATATGTAGTGGTATTTATTACATCAACGTGCAAGGTTTAATAAATGTGTTATAAGGAAGGAGACACAACAAAATAGAAGGTGTGTATTTAGCTCAGGTGGGCTCCTCCACTACATTCAGCCAGTAGTTCCAAAGCTAGCCTAACCGTTGGGACAACTATGGCAGCTCTGGGCAATAACAAAGATAAAGACTTTCTTCATATTGCTCTTTTCCTTTATGGCTTTACATGCCTGTACACACATCTGTAAGGTTTTTCTGTAACTCCCAGCTGCAGTAACCAATTCAACCTGGATGTCAACTTGTATCTATATGCCTTACTAATGAAATCCCATCTATCAGCAGCTGGCAGAAAAATGGCTTTTGAAGTACATCTTTACAAAGGGTAGGTGTAGAGGAGTGGTTGAAAGCAACATTAATTTTGAGTTCATGTAAGTCTATGTGCATAATATCTCTGACAAGAACTATTTATTTGTAAACCCATAGAGAGAATAAAGAATGCAGTCTATTAGTACTGTGCATTTGAGTTTAAACATAGGGCAAGCTTTGACAAATAGTATCAGTAGGAAGGTGATCTCCAGGCATAAATTGCTTAGTAGAAAGAGAGAACAACCGGTAAGTCTCCCTCCATGGAAACATCCTCTTTTTCTCTCTGAAATCATCAGGACCTCCTCCTAGGAAACCAGAACAAGGCACTTTCTGCCCTGCGGGTATTCTGTGCTGTTGTCTCTGCACGGGTCTTAGTCATTACTCTTGCTCAAAAGTCAGCAAAATATGCTGTTGCCATGTAACCATAAACTTGAGTAGTCTTGTATCAAATTACTCATAATTTGCTTTTGGGGTTATCGGCTATTTTCCAGATGTAATTGGGACTCTCTTCTAAAGTAATGAAATGAATCAGGTTCACCAATGATGTGAGAAGTTTTCTAATTAACCTCCTCTGTAGCATGACAGAACACCTTTCTTGTTCTGTCCTGGTAACTCCTGCCCAGTCAGACTTCAGCAGCATCCCAAGTTGGTACAACTGGGAAGAGACATTAATTGCCTTATTATAATTAGCATTTTATGACACTTAAACTGGAGATCTCTGGCTAATGGCATTAACTGTTCTGAGCTAGAGAAAAGCTAAATTTTGGCCCAGGGAAGAATATTGTTTACCTCTGCTGAGCAGCAGAGGGAAGGGGAGTCCTTGCTTATAAGGAAATCAGAAAAGCAGACACCTAACTTCTTGTCATTTGTCAATTTACAAAATACACTTGGTTGCTGCTCCTTTGCCTTTGCAGAAACAAACAACAAAACTGAAAGACAGTTTAGGAAAAGCCATCTAACAGTGTCCTAGCACTGGATGCAGGTGGCTTGTGCCACCATCTCTCCCTGAACATGAGGGTCACTCCCAAGTGAATCACCACCTTTTTTTGGTTTGGAAATCCTTACTTTGGGTCTCTTCAAGGAGAAGGAAGAATGCAGAATGGGGAACACAGGCATATCCTCCCTGCTGTGAAGATGTTTTGAGATCCAAAGGAACAGCCAGGCTCTGTCTTTTGGTTTAAAAGATGGGAAAATTTACGAGCCTGGAAGATGCCCAAGTGTGGCTGCTACACAGCTGCTCCACATACACCTGCCATGCCAACTTCATCCAGTCATGGCACCCAGGTGTATGGATTCAGGTTAATGTTCTCACACTTTGCATTACAGGCAAATTTGATGTCACTTTTGTCCCTACTTGTCTTGCATTCAGCAAACTATGCCTATATATAGGACTCCTTCCAAGCCCCTTGCAGAAGACCTTACCTGCCCCTATATGGAAATCCCAGTACGTCCTATGAGACCCCTACCAACCCTCTTGTGTTGTGTAAGCTTGCGTGTAAGCAAAACCCAGCCTGGTCACCATATCTCCACCAAACTAATCTTGCCCAAGCGTAAAGCATCTCCAGCCTCTAAGCAGGGGAAGTTCCTGGAGGCTTTGATCTAACACCTGTATACATCCCCATATTGCCGTGAGAATGAAGGCAGGAAACTTTCTCCACCACAGGTATCATCTAAAAGATTTCTATGCTATGAGTCATTAGTGCTGTAGCTATAACCATAACTCTGAAATAAACTAATTTTCTAACTTACTGTGAGAGCAAGATCCCCCCAACACCTCACCTGTAAGGCCGAAGTAAGCTAGTTTTTAAGAAATAATGTTAATATTTCACTATAAACAGAGGCACAATTTTTCAAGCAAGTGATGGCAGATTGCCTTGTGGCTGAATAAAAAAAGAATGTTATTTGCGTAGTGAACAGCCTTGAAAGAACTTTACATGAAAAGATGAAAACATATTGTGTAAGATGCAGCTGCTCACTCAAACCCTCATAAAATTTAATTATATTGTGTAGAGTGTGGCTGCTAATGCAAACAGCAAATAATTCACTGGAAGTAATTTATGGAAAGCGACTTTCCAAAGGTCTTGAGTGTTCTTCTCCCCCAGTCAGTTATGCTGACTTGGACTAGAAGAACTGTGCAGAGGCTTGGGGGTTAGTGGGCTGAGAAAATTAGGCCCAGCAAGAGCAATACTCCAGAACTGAGCTAGTGATTCTTAGGGGTTTTAAGGATGGTGTTCTTGGTGTACCACAGTGCACAACACCTTTTTGTGTCAGCAAGTCCTTTTGATATTTAATTTTTTTCCCCTTCCTTCTTACTCTGGAGAAAAGTGTTAGAAATCCTGTGAATTTTTGCAATGCCTTGGCCAGCTGCTCCACAGAGACACACATGCAGGAGTGTCATCCTCCATCCATCTACCTGTTCACAGTGGCAGACAAAGCCAAGCTCCAGCCCCACTGGCCTCGGGTCTGCACTGTAGTTGGTGTGCTGTTGCTCCAATTTATAATTCCTCCTCGCAGTTATTTACAAATACCTTTTTCTCTCTCAAATCTTCCGTTTGTGGCTATACTTGTTCTCCATCACCAACACAAGAAACTGCATGCTGGTTTTAGTTCTCCTTCCTGCCGTGGTATTTGTAACTGACGGCAATTACCGCCTTTATGGAACACACTTTATTCATATTCCTTTAACTGTAAATACAACCCAGCAAACACACAGGGCAGCTCTCCCGTCATCATTGCCTTTGAGTTTGTTAGGGTTTGCATTTTGTGGTCAGAGCAGAAACAGAAGGTGTGATTAGTTGTCAGTGCTATCACGGTTAGCCTAAACCTTACTTGTGGTCACCGTTAAAGCTCCATTCCTAAAACTGGAGGTTTTAACAGGAAAAAGAAGTGTATTTCAAACAGAAGTGACTATTTTAACTTTCTCTCCTCTCCAAAACAATATGGCTTTAAGATCTGCCTTCCCCTCTCCCCCCACCATTTTTAAATAATGGAAGTCATATAGAGCAGAAATAATCACACCTGGATTATTTATCTCTGAGACTGCCTTTGCCTGTAGGGAGACACCTCATTTTTCCTTGGTGCCTCAGTCTCCCCATAGCAACTGTTCAGTTTCGTCAAAGACTTTCATGGGAAAGTACTCTCTGTGTGTTAAACATTATGGTAAAGATGCTCCAGTCATGTTCACTGGAGAGTAAGCTGAGCAGGTTCATCTCATAGACCAGTGCTGTTGGTCCACCTTGGCCTTAGCCACTCTCCTCCAGCTTCGGTCCTAAGCCTGAGCCCCTTTCCCTTTGCAGAAGGCATCGCTTCATATGCAGGCTTTATTTCTTAAATGTTGTCATGACAAAAGCCTCAAGCATACCAAGGGAAAAACTAGTATTTTGAAAGCAAAAATGCTGAGGTTTTTTTCCCTTACCATTTTAAACCTCTGGCACAGGGGTTTTGTTTTGTTTTTTTCTTTCCAAAAGTATAGCACATGGAATATTTCACTCATTTTCAACATGGTGAAACTCATTTTCACTCATTTTCACTCATTTTCAACATGGTGAAACTTTCCCCTCCCTAACCCCAAAGTCCCTTTTCGTCCCAGATTATTCCAACAATTTTGACAGGTCTGTGCCAGATCATCCCTGAAGGATGACCTGCACATACCATCTGCCTCTAAGCTGGCTTGTTTACAGGTTGCAAGTCTCTGCAGTGCCCTCCTTCCTCCTCTGCCATGTACTCCTACTCCACTGGACTCCTTCCCTGCTTCTGCCTGCAGAGTAGCTGCTCCGAACTTGTGGGCTTGTGGCTGGGGTGTGCCGGCACCTTTGCAGTGGGAGTGAAGGAGGCAGTTGGCATGTAACCTCATCTTCTTGACAAGTATATTCACTCAGGAGCTGGGGACAGTGGAATAAGGAAAAAAAAAAAAAAAAAAATTATATATATATATATATATATATATATATATATATATATATGCTGAAAGTAACATACGGAGGAGCCTGGCTGGATGATTAGGTATGGAGAAGCAGATTAGGAGCTGCCCAGAAGAAACAGAGGGAACCTGCAAAGAGGCAGGAGAGTAAGGACTTTTCCATTCACTGCTGTGGACACCCTCAATGCTTTTCTGTCTGTGTATGTCTTTATTTCTGATGCTAGAATTATGGAAGGAATAATAATAGACCATTCTTGTTGGTTTACATATAACTGGTGAAACTTTATCATTAATGTATGCAGGAGATACATGAAAACAAAGTGGAAGTGTATGTACATAATCTCATATGATGAGACTGAAACCATCAATTCATCCTTAAAATGTAGATATTCTTAAGTATATCAACACTGCTGAGCTATGTCACAGACTGAATATTTCCACTGGAGGAAAATTTAATCCTTCTAATTAGTTAGGGAGCATATAAAAAAATCATCAACTACAAATTCCTGGCATATCAGTTTGTATGAAATATTTTTTTCATGCTGGAGCCTACAAAAAGGAATAATCATTTGAACTGATATTACTCTGCTATTTTATAATAACTGAACATGTCGCACGTGGTTCTGATAGTACTGACAGGAAAAAACTAGTGCAAGCCCACTTGTTGCACTCTTTAAGAGGTACCTTTCCTATGCTTTTCAGCAGTTTTAAGGCTATCATTCAGCTTACCTGAAGTACTAATGAATCTCAGTTCAACAAATCCGATTATGTTTTGCATAAAGGTCACAATGCATGACATGAATTGCACTCAGAGAGAGATTACTAAGCCCAGGGTGAGGAAAGGAAGAAAATTAAGAATTTGAGAAGGAGGGATGCTTACAGCCTTCAGGCAAATGAGAGCTTGCAAGGAGAAACAAATGCTCTCCATTCTCCATATACCTATCCAGAAAGCTGCCAGCCTTCCTGCAGCATGGGATTGGTGTGAGGATGGGAAACAACAGCCAAATCCCAACAAGGGATCTAGAACTGGGCATCTGTCATGGTGCATGGGTCACTAACCACCAGCAACCTCAGCCTCACTGGTGGCTGGCAATACATAGGAGGAGCAGTACCAAGCATTGCCATTCTCCCATTTCCTTCACAGATAGCCCTGCTCTTCCGTGCACTAGTACAGGGTTTCTTCTTCACCAGCACGGCTATCTGCTGAAATGCTGGTGCTCACCAGGGCAGGAAGTTCAATGAAAAACAGCAAAAGCTAACTTCAGCATCCCACAGGGCTGGGGAGGCAGCAGAAATCAGAGCTCCAGCAGAGAAAAAAGATTGGGAGGTACAGCATTTATGAAGAAAACACAGTCTAATTACAAGTGTAGGCAAGGGACTAATTGCAAAAGCTAAACAATTAGACATGTATAAATTAATACTTCATTCATACCACTAGTGATAGTGATTAGCAACCCCTGTAAGAACTAGATATTTAGGAACAGACCCTTATTCACATAGTGAATTGTCTTTCTGCATAGGCTGCCCAATTAACTACTACTAATGCAATTAGCTCAGTAGCTCAGATTTGACTGCAGTGGCCAAGGACTAACCATCATTGCTATCTAGGCTGGATGTCAGTTGCAGACAGTCACCCACCAAACTGTTGTAATGAGCTCAAAGTCTTAGTAGACCCAGAAATGAAGGAAAAAGAGGATGCTTTTTTTACACAAATGCAGAAATGTAGCTGCCACTTTAGGAAGCCTCTGAGACACCCTGGAAGGGTGACCCTTACTGTGTGCCACTGCAAGGAGCCTAGCAGGGCTCCTTTGCCAGGAGGCTGTGCAGTGGAGGAGGAGCTGGATGTGAGGTCTGAGCAACTGCCTGCTTGGGAGAAGGAGCTGGATGTAAGGTTTGAGTAACTGCCTGCTTGACAATCAGCTTAACTCTTGTTAACAATGGCCAAGCAAAACTCTTAGCTCTATGAGCTGCCTTTGTCTCTAGCACTATTTCCAACCAGGGGCAATAGAGCAGCGGCAAAGCATAACTGTGCTCAAGAGCTGCCTCTTCTCACAGCCTTGTACTGCTCTTTTTCTTGCACATACACGAGCAATAGTAGCACTGCACAGAAATGTGTCTACAGTGCATGTGCAGACACTTGCACTCCCTAGTTTGGTATCCGTGCTGCTTAAAACATACACACACATACTCACAAAATCCTTATTTTTCCCAAGTACTGTATTCAAATTAAATATTCATCTCCCTTAAAAAGCAATTAAATTTTACTGTCAAGTAATTTGCAAATCTAAACAGCAAATGCAGAAAAATAATTAGCATAGTAAGAAATCAGTTATTTCTCTGATAAGCTCATAAACCCTTTTAATTAAAATCACAATATTTTTAATTGCTAAAGGGAATATTTTGTTTATAATAGCAAACATTTCTAAGTTTTAATTTAAGTTCCAATCTAATAGTGTGATAATTGAGAAATGGCCTCCAGAGGGCAATAGCATCCACCAAACAAAATAATGTGCATCTCAACTCTATCAAAGGGTTTCCTTGCGTTAAAATGTATCTTCCTGGGACACAGGAAAGGTAAGTTCACCTCTATGAACCCTGACAAGTCTCCTGTGAGCACATAGTGAGGGAAACAACCGCCATTCATTTAATACCACACTTATTTAAAATCTTATTATTAATCAATCACATAAAAGAGTATAGTTCCAGTTACTGTACGTATGCAGACTAAAATAACCTAATGTATAAAAAGACATTAATTGCCTTTTAAGCTTTCAGACATGCTATTTTGAAAGCATCTGAAATACCTTGGAATTGCCATATCGTGCCACTTCCTCTGTCGACAGCAACTTAATGACAGGTAAAGGATTTACAAAAGTTAGGGGCTGACAAACCTGGTGGCCTAATAGAGGTCAGGCTGCCACCATTCTATGTTCCCTGGTCCAGCCAGTAGCAAGGCTGAGCGTAGGCATATGCAACCTCATATCTAGGCATGCTCAGCTCTCATGCAAACACAAACACTATTAATAGCCTTGTCCGCTTTCCTTTCCAGCTGGTCAGGATGATGGTCCATTAGTGGGAAATACATACACATGTGCACAATATGGACACCTCCAGTAACTGGATCCTGGAGCAGCTCAGGGGCTCAGGACTCTCACAAGGTTGTTGGGGTTCTCCACTCTTCCAGCAGTGTGCTGGACTCCTTGTCAGGCTCAGGAGCCACACATATGTATTCATATAATTAATCACATAACTTAACAGTGAGCACATCCAAGTTATACATGATGGATGGTAAGAGGCACAGAACTCAGTGCTAGGCCACCAACATGCATCAACCAGAATAAATATTTTAAAGAAACCGTTGAGTTTCTGCCTTGGGCACCTTTGAAACTGCCATATCTTGGGTATATTGATCACAAGGTGTTACTACCAGGCAGCTACTCAGTGGCAGCTGCCTGATAGTAACTTTGTAAAATACTCCCTATTTTGTGCCTACTTCAAATGATCAGCAGCACTGAAATCCACTTTTGTTACTATGGAAAAAAGCTATTAATTACCTATGGTGCTACTATTAACAACCTTGTCAGGATCATGTAGCCCAACTTTCTGGGAGAGTAATTATCTCAGAGACCCTATAGTCCAAAACTACAAGGATGAACATAGGACTGAAGGAGGGGAAAGATAATGAATTATGCAAGCACGATTACTATAAACTGATCCCACTTCTACGGGCAAATGCAGGTACTTGCCTGTATGAGATATGACATTAGTAGCTGGAAAAACATCAAAAGGAGATGAATATGGTCATATCTCCAGGTGCCATTTCTTTAAAGGAAAATATAATGAAATCAGAAGACTGAAGATAGGAGGAAATCACAGCAGTCAAGAATCTGATATTCAAGGAGACAGAACCTCCTTTTTCCTTCTGGGCACTGTCCCTAAAGATCTGGACTGAGGTAGATGGTAGCAGGAGAGTCAGCTTATTTCAGGAATGTGTTCAGATACTGCCACTTTCTTTTGATTTTCCAACATGTTTGAGTACTGTTGAGACAAAAAAGGCTTGGCTGCTGCTTGAGTGTGGCATTGTCCACTTGGCAATCTCTTGTTTCTGTTTGACTTTTCTCTCCAATGTCTACATGTCGGTCGTAATATAACCTTAAATTAAACTTTGTCATGTTTAACTTGGTAGTTTTATCATGGATTTGAGAGAAGGGACTGTATTTTGAAACACATTTTAGCTTCTACCCAACATGTTACTTTTGCAGTTTACCATGTCCAGGCTTGACTAAGCATTGATCAATCATCCATTGAGTACATGACCCAGCATAGAGCACAATGGAAGCTGTGTTTCTCTGATATGCAGAAGATTTTAATGAAAGGAAACTCCTCTTGCGAGAATTGAAACTTTTTTCACCCTACAGTCAAAGTGAGGTCCAATCAATGTTAGAATGGAAAGAAAACAACATACCTATCTTCCTACTAGTATTTCAGAGTCTGTTCCAAATCCCTTTAACAGACACAATTCAAAAGAAGTTGGATTAAGCATCAGTTAGCATGGTGTTAGTAAAACTATCCTCAAACAAATAAACATCATGCAAAATCTTTGTTGTTGCTATTAGTTAAAATGGAATTTTTTTAATTGTTGGAGGAGGGAAACTCTGTGTCACCTAATTATTTAAAATTATTTGGCATATAGCATAATTCTGTGTAACAAAAAACATATAGTACTCGGTTTTGTAAAAAAAAAAATTGATTTGACAAAGATGTATAGAGGTATCATTGCATTAAGAACATGAGAGCATAGTCATGGTATCAATACATTCCTGTGTTACTTAATCAGATAAAAATTAAAGTAACCACAGTTTGTTCCAGGACCAAAAATATACTGATAATTTCATTTTGAGAGGTACTCCATGGCTTTTTACTCTGCTAAACTGTGCCCAGTGATCTGCATTTTGGTTCACTTACTTGTTCACAAGTAATGTCTCTTGTAGCAAGTTGTGAGTGCAAGATTTCATATTAAAAAAAAAAAAAAACAAACACAAAAAAAACCCCTTATTGAGCATTAGCTATTAATGAACCAGTTTGTATCATTTCTGACCTTTTGCATCCAGATATTAAAATATATTCAATTAGTCCTCCATAAACAAAGGAAAAGCAAACCAGCAGTAAAACCAAAACTCAACAGCCAGCTAAGCTGAGTAGAAACATGAAGAAATGCTGAGAGGTAACACGGAAAACCAAACACCTGAAGTTGCATGCATTAAGGAAAGATGTTTCTAGGACCAGCTACAGCATAAGGTTGTTCTCTTATACCTATTTAATACCTGAAAAGTGGAAGCTAAGAATATCTTTCACTACGGGTAAGTGATTGGGAGTGTGGGACTGCCTTGCAGGACAGGTCTGCACATATAATACATCAGTTGTCATGACAGCATGAACCCTCCTTGCATTAAAGTAGACAATCACTGTGAGTTTTCTACCTGATGTTCACCAGTACAACATGTCCAATCAGCTGTGCAACTTAAGTGATTTTCCACTGAGGCTATTAAAGTGGAAGCTTTACTGGAAGTTCAGGCCCTGTGCACAGCTTTTCCTCAGGAGAGCCTCCCCATTCATGTTTATTAATTATATTGGGTCTCAAAGCTCTTATTTCCTTATTATTTCCTTATTTAGTAAACTAGTATTGTTGTCTAGTAGAAGAATAGCTACCTGATTGTTTCCTTTTGGAAATGATTAGTCTGGTTTTGTGGGTGTGTCCTTTTTTTCATAAAATCTGGAAGCATCTGAAATTGTTTCTTAGCAACCCTTTTCAGTTTGCCATTTCCTCCTATTCAGCTCCCCAAAGAGTGCTCCTAAAGCTGTAGTAAGGTTGGCCATTTTAGAGAAGATGCTTTTATTTTTCTTTTTGTATGAATGGTAAGATTGTGCCCAGATACCACAGCCTGATAGGAATACTCTCCAGTATATTAAAAACTGTCCTTGAAACAATGAAATACTTTTAAACTGAGATAATAGATGAATTACTGGCAAGAATACTGATAACTGTATCTATTGTGCTTGACAAGGACATGAGGAAAAGGACACCTACTTCCTTATTGTTCTGTGTAGAAGGTTAAATTTTCCTAAATCAAAGCTTAGACTGAATTTACAAAAGTACTTCTCACCTTGGTCATATACTTCTAGCACCTTATCTTATTGACCCTCATGCAGAGGGCAGCTTAGCTATCCACCACAGGGGTGCTTAGAAAGCCCTGCATACTGATAAATAACAAATCAATAGTGTGTATTTTACATGTTGTATGACCAAATGGCTTGAGTGTCACCCTCTTTGGATACCGTAGGTCCCACAAATATACATCACCCATACAAAAAGTGAAAGTCCTCCAAAATAACTCAAGGTCACTACACCAATTACTGTTTCTGTACTTTACAGTTGAACCCTCCATCATGCAAAGAAGAGCTACACACTGTTTCAAAGTAAGGTTTTTCACAGCATGCTCAGGTAGTGGTAAATCTGATACTTGTAAGTTAATTTATAGTGAAATAGTAAAACAGAGCAAGACAGAGAGCACTACAATGGAAAATTTGTGCCAGTAGAAGTCTGCTCACCCATTAACTCCTGCCAAAGGGCCCTGAGACACACAATGGGCTGCTGATTAAACAGAGCAAGTCTGCTGCTCACTCACTGCCCAGAGTCCCCACGACAAACGGTGTACCGTTTTGTTCCCTGGCACTGCTCCAAGATTAATGGGTGACATGTACCACAGCACTGATCAGTTTATCTACATATAAATACATTTCAGTAAAAAATGTTAAAATTCTGCATGCAGCCTTTGGCACATTTTGGAACCCAAAATATTTCTGTCATCGCAAAATAAGTACACAAATACAAAAGGAACTTCACATTGCCAAGGAGAGGTAACTGGTTTCCCACCACCCACAGGAAAAATATCCTTCATAGTCTTTGTGTAGCTGCTTTAGATACAGTCTCTGGCTGCAGTGTGGAAATTCAGGCAACAAACTCCAGCATGACAAGGGGCAGTTACTATTGCATGCAACATAAAAGAGCGTTTTGACATCTCTCTTTTGCCTCAGCTTCCAGCATAGAGAAACACAACTGGAACTTGGGCGCAATTGGGCTTGTATCACCTGAATTTCAGCAAGTTGCAAGACTAAAGATATACTAATATAAATCCTCCTTCTTTAACCACACTCGTGTATGTACTGAAAATCCATCAGAACCTTTTAAATCTACAGGGAAGCTGTGATGAAACCATCCTGGAGGACATCTGGCATTGCTTACCTTGTTTTGCTTGTTGAAACTGCTGTTCACACATACCTGCGGTAAGCCTTGCCCCAACTGCATCTATTGATAAGAGTGGCTTTGGGATCAATGGTAGCAGAACGATGGCCAAAATGGAGATGTTAATTGCCCAACCTGTAACTTATGTCACCTGTTAGGAAGTCCTGGCACACACACCAGCCCTGCTAAAGGAATATCAGGTGTATCATACCATCACCAGACAATGCAACACAGCCACATTGCAGTGTCAATGTTGAACAGGACCAGTTACTAAGAGGAAACAGAAAATGGAAAAGATAGATGAACTGGATGGACAACCAGGGGTATGTCCATGTTTCTGCCTCTACCACAGATACTCCACCTTTTTTAGGTCTCCAGAGATTGCTGTTGTGCTTCAATGGGATATTAATTGTAACGCCTCACTCAAACAGAATTTGCTGTCTCAAAATTACAAAACTTTGTGATGCAATGTTGTGTTCCTCTCACTTAAGACCTGGGCTTTCATATACAGCAGGAAGACACTTGATGGCACTCATTCAACATCATTTTTAATTCCCATACCACAGCTTCTCTGGGTTAACCTAAACCTGTGAAAAATTCACCTTAACAAGACCATTTCATTAATTCTGTCATTAAGATCAGCTCCTGCAGCCACTACTCTTTTTTTGCTTAATGATTAGTGAAGTAAAAAATAATTTGTTCTTATAAAAGAAAACTAAAGACCAGTTTATGATAGTAAATTGATCACTAAATTTCAGCTGAGATGTTTTTGCCTACAAAATATGCAAATTCTTCATCCCTGCACATTACTGTTCACTGCACCTTGCATACAGCCATTTGAAAACAAGCAAAGAAGTAAGCCCTGACTGAACCATCTGGTAGTCAAGATAGCTACTGAAAAAGAGGCAACTGCAAAGGAGGTAGAAGGTTGCACTTGTCTATACCAAGTAGTCCTTCTAATTTGTACTTCTGGGTGACTGCCCTCTGCAACCCAATATTCGTACTGTGTTTTGAGAAAGACATATGGGAAGCAACAGCAACCTAACCCATTTAGATTAACAAATATCTATAAACCCTCTATAAAATTATTCTTTTCTAGGAATTACCCCAGTATCTCATGGACAGTACCCTAAAGTCCTGCCAAGGACCATGGCATTCTTGCTGACACCTGGTAGTTACACCTACCAAAGCTGCTGAAAGATCTGACAGTCAGTAGGGGATTTGCTTACTACTCTTAACAGCAGGACACTATTACATTAGCTAAGGATAATCCAACACCATTAGATAGCCCAAAGTTTAACTGAAGCTGCCTCCTTTGCGGGAGGTGGAAGATCAAGCTCAGATGTCTTTGCAACTCTCCACTTGCCACACTCAAAATAAAATTAAACACAGGTTACAATTATGTCAGTAGCCACTAGCAGCCAAGAAATCCTCAGTGGGAAATGTCTTAAAGCAATGGAGCACAGCCAAGCATGAGAGGCAGCCCATCCTCTCAAAACGCAAAAGTACCTGCCTTCCTCTAGAACAGAGACAGGGCCCATCTCCACCATCCTTCAACAACACAACGGCCAAAAGAGTGACACACAGCTGTTACTCTGGGGTCGCAGTGCCCACAGAGCTTGATTACTCCGTGGATGCCCATTGGCCCTGGACCTATGAAATCTATGCTGCCAGGAAGCTCCTTTCCTAGCAGTTTTGCGTTTGTTCCAAGGGAAGTTTTAACTTATTTGGACAAAGGGCCCATTTCATTATCTGCGTTTGCTTGCATGTATTTTGTTTGTATACTCAGTGGTATTTATATGCTTGATAAAAAGCTTTGCTGACAAGTTCAGTACAGTTTTCCGATAGTTCAATAACCTTTATTAAAACCCAGCATGCACTTTTCAAACCAAACAAAGATTATCGCACTCTACAAGGTGTGTTGTCCAAGTGAAATTTTTAATTTCAGAACAATTTACTTCTGGTCTGTTTAGGAAGAGGTTTATATTTAAAATGACAGAGTATTATCTTCTGCCTTTCCAAGCTTTGAGCAACTAAAGGCTTTTCCTCTAAAACTCTTCTAAAAAGAGCAAAAAAAAGACCCCACTGTTTCAGAAGAAACACAGGAAGGCAAAGTGTGACCCAGAAGTGAGTTATGACAAATCAGCCAAAAATCATACCAAGCACTACTTCACTATGCTAAGCACACGGCCTGCTACAAAACCCCTACATGTGCTCTTTACATGGAGCCAGCATTCAGCATATGCTGTGATGGATGCTGTTTGTCGCAATAATTGCACAGGCTTTCCCAGATAAAGCGCGGGAGCATGAGCCTCGAAGAGCAGAGCCATTCCAGATTGCATTGATGACCTGGGCCCTTGAAGGAAGGTGAGGATGCACTGTACAGGAGCGCCATCAGCACCATTTCTGTGCATACAGCAAGTTTTAGTTACTTCATATTTAAACGGATATAATTTTCTTTGCTAAAGGTTAATTACTGGGAGATAATGACCGGGTCAGACACCATACTGGTGAAGCCGAGGACAACAGCCAAACCAACACAAACCGTCCCTCCGATCAAGGCAACTGCTGCTGGGCCAAGGCCAATGTGCTGGGCCATGGCCAGTGTGCCAGAGGCCAGTGGGCGCCCTCCTCGGGGGATCCGCGCAGGGTGCAGGGTGTAAGATGCAGGATGGAGAGTGTAGGATGCAGGATGCAGGGCGCAGGATGCAGGGTGCCGGATGCTGCTGCTGCTGCGCTGCAAAGCGTTAAAAAACTTCGAGACCCGTGCGCTGGAGGGCTCCAGGAGGTGTGGGGAGAAATGCAATAAAAGCAGGGCAGCTGCACCCAGAGGCGCAGGGGGACTGGCGGTGTG